>QQXO01000021.1:0-132894 GCA_003709845.1 Chaetothyriales sp. CBS 134916 | reverse complement strand
TACCAAGATCAGGGTAGGGAAGAGGGAGTACTTATTCCAGCAGCTCCTGCTGCCCTGGAATGCCTTCTCTTCAAGAAAACCTTCTTGTTAATAGAAGCCCCTGCAGATAGCGTATCAATCCTGTCGCAAGCCCTTACATTAGCTACTATATACCTTCTTTAATAGACCAAAAACACCAATATTAAGTAGCTGGGTTAGATATAAGGAGTAGCTTAGTAAACAGAGTGGTATGATCCTATTAGCCTTGCAGTATTCATCAAATTCTATATTAATATAGCTTTTGTGCCTATTAAGCACAAGCATCCGATATTGACCCTTTTGACAAGCCTTTGTCTGCTGATCAAAGTGCTGAAGCTATTCAAGGCCTGTCTCATGATTAGTCCAGCTATTTAGAGTTGTTTTGATAACCTAGGTGCTTGGAATATGGCTATTAGAGTACTAGGCAGCATGTTAGGGGGCTCTAGAGGTGGAAGGCAAAGAAGAAGACGAGAGAGAGCTAACTAGTCTAGATTCCCTATGTTGTAGTATTGACGTACAAGACTCAAAGCTTGGAGAGTCGATAGATGACCGCAACCTCCACGCATACTTATACCTTTCATTCCGCAAGGTCGGAGTCTGCCCTTCTATAGTTCCTGACCCCAAAGGTCTTTGGCTTCGTCCAAAGGTCCCTCTGCCTTGCTCTACTCCGTCGCCTCTGACCAAAGGATCGCACAGTCAACCATACGGATCATATGGGTGGCAGTTGTCTCGTGTAGTCCCTCCAAAGGTCGCCGTGTGTAACCAAAGGTCCGTCCGAGGACCGGAGGTGTCGATCCGTCGTCGGCATGACGTCGGGGAGTCGGCGTCTTGTCATCGTTCATGACAGTTGTATCGGACCTATTTCTGAGTCAGTAAGTGGGTGACTTATAGCCAGAACCTATCCGGGTTAATAGTGAAGAGGAGTACTTAGTCGAGAAGATCCTAGATGAACAGACAGTCCGGGGAAGAGGCAGAGGAGGCCCTAAGAAACTGGAATATCTAGTTAAGTGGATTGGTTAGGCAGAACCAGACTAGCAACCAGCGGAAAACGTCGAAGAAACACAAGCACTAGAAATCTATCTCCAACAAAGGGACAGAAGAGGGGAATTAATATCAAGGGCTGCGCCCTAGAGAAGTCTTGGCTGACACCAGCGACAACCTGGCTGGCCCTGGGTTTAGTAGGCCTATATAAGGGCTTTACAAAAAAGCATCGGGTAACTTTCCTATTTCGGAGTTATAGACAACAACTCTATCCATAACTCTTGTCCCCTCTTTTCTGATAGAAAGCTGTGCCACTACAGACTGTCTGAGACTGGAAGAGGAGATATACCTAGAGCAGAGGTATATCCAGAAAGGTAGAGATGTGTCAAGAAGGACAGAGATATGTCCAGAAGGACAAAGATGTGTCCGGAAGAGTAGAGATACTTCCAGAACTGAACAGAAGTGGACATATGCCAAGACCAGGGTAGGGAAGAGAAGGAGTACTTATTCCAGCAGCTCCTGCTGCCCTGGAATGCCTTCTCTTCAAGAAAACCTTCTTGTTAATAGAAGCCCCTGCAGATAGCGTATCAATCCTGTCGCAAGCCCTTACAGAAAAGTGGGGTTTGCCGAAGACTTTCGCCACCCACTGTAATTACAGTAATATTATTACTGTAGAAAAGAGCCCGGGAGAGTTTTATGTCGGCCTTTATTGCCCCGACAGTCAGAAGGCCTTAATATTTGACTTGACTAACTTAGCACCTTCTCAAGGGTAAATCACCATTAGGATTCTCTCTAAAACACCCCCTAGAGCAGGGAATCCACGCCCACAAGCCTCCCTAAGGTCCCTAAAATGCTCTAGTTGTTTCGTAGAGGGGCATAATAGGCACAGTTGCATCAGGCTGCGATAGGGGGAGCTTTGGGAGCGTTCGTTAATTAGGTGGGTGAAATCGGGGGTGTAGGTCGGGTCAATTAGGTGTGCTCTAATTACTAGTGGAGCACTGGCAATGGATGACGAATGAGCGAATATTATTAGGGCGAACAAGCTTGGTTGTTGTGCAGGCTGCGTGGCCCACCTCGCCACGGCGAGGTGGGCGAAAAATGCCTGGCGGACAGCGCCGCCACTTCTTATTCAACGAATTGAGAAGAGCAAGAAATTTAGGCCGCTGATCGGAACAAGCGTCATGTATTGACACCCGATCAGGAAGTTGTGTGAATAAAAGGATTCAACATTTCCTAAAGTTTGGGGCGCCTGCGCCGGCGTCAATATAATATTACTGTAACAAGTTACTGGACTGCTCTGGGCGCGGGTTGTGGGCGCGGGTTGCGGGCGCGCCCATTCATCACCAGTTTCGCGCACCGAGTCCGCTGGTTATTACGATGGTGCCTGCACTCTACGATATGATAATTGACGTCCTACGTCCTGCGCAGTATTGCAGCGATCTCTAGCTCGTAGCTCTCGCCGATTCACCAACTCCTCTGTCTCTGCGGTTCCTCCGGCATCCCTGCAGTCCCTGTGGCCGCCAATACACTGCTAGGTTGCTCGGCCCTTATGATATTTGACGTTCTGCAGCTCATGGCTCTCGCCAACCGCGCTGCCCCTGCTGTCCCTACGCCGTTCCTGCGGTCCCCTGAGCCCACCAAGACGCCGCAAGTAAGCTGAGGCTTCCCAGATCGACCTCGTTGCCCAAATATTATGATGCGGCTCAGAATGCCCACCGCTGCACTACCAAGTAGTGCTGAAGCAGCAGAGCCTCCTCTTGCCAGGGATAGGGTGTCTCAGTTGCAGTTAGCTGTCAACCGCTGTCCTGCTCAGATACCTACTCTCCCTAGGTAGCCATCAGGGAATACCATTTTATTATCTACTATTATGGTAATTATACAAGTACGGTACTGTAATTACTGCAAATTTTGGAGCTTATCGAACCCCAGCTTGATAAGGGCTGCTGTACGGTACGCTTTGCCCGCCTCATTTGACATTCATTGGTCCATTGCCCTTCTCGCATGTCCTCTCCCACCAGTCTAACTTAGTGCTGTAACCTTAGTAACAGCCCTCGCCAATCCTTCATCCATTATCGATCTGATCGCACTTTGCTCACAGCTGCATTGCAGCACGCAGTTGACGGAAAATAGGAAAACTACAGAGAATAGTAGTTATGCTGTCTAACAAGGAACCTTATCCTCAAACCTACCACCTTCCATTCTGTTGTTTCTCGTGTATATGTACAAGTCGGTTATGCGCGCGGTGCCTCGGGGGGCCGATGTTACATACAATCATGGCCGCAGAGCTCGCGTGGATCACACCATACATGGAAGGCACTGCTACAGTAGATTGAAAGTGATCTGCAAGCTTGGGTTCCTGTGTGGGCAACGTATTAACTTCACTACGACGCTAAAGCTTTATACACAAAGCTTGGAGCTTCATCTTCTTTCTAGGATACATCTCAGCTCAGCTCTTCTGACAGTACTTTCCGATTTCTCCTGTACAGTATTAGTGGATTGAGAGCCTCGTTATGAAAAGAACTTTGGTGCTGTGCGCGCTGTGGACGGCGCTGGGCTTGGCTAAGTAACTTATATTTCACCCGCCCACCCCTCGCGTCCTTTCTCAGCCCAGATTCTTGGCTAGCGGAGGAAGAGTCAGCTTTGTAGCTCTAACTAACTGAACACTTTAAAATAGACTTCATGCGCCAGCTCCTGTCCGCTTGAGACGCAGGGACGATGTCGATCCAACGCTGCTATATCCAGAGCACAATATCTCTGTCCCGGTGGACCACTTCTTCAACGAGTCTAAGTACGAGCCACACACGAATGCCACTTTCAATCTTAGGTACTGGTTCGATACGACATACTACAAACCTGGCGGGCCGGTTATTGTGCTGCAAAGTGGCGAAACTGATGCCTCTGAACGGTTGGTTTACCTTCAGAAGGGAATTTTGTATGAGCTCTCCAAGGCGACAGGCGGTCTCGGTGTCGTTCTCGAGCATCGCTACTACGGCGCTTCCTTCCCTGTTGACGATTTGAGCACCGAAAACCTGCGCTTTCTCACCACCCAGCAAGCATTAGCCGACCAGGCTTATTTTGCTGCCAATATCAAGTTCCCGGGTCTGGAAGACAAGGATCTGACGGCCCCGGGTACGCCGTACATTGCGTATGGCGGCAGTTATGCAGGTGGCTTCGTCGCTTTTTTGAGGAAGGTGTACCCCGAGCTCACGTGGGGCGCCATTTCTTCATCGGGCGTGACGGCACCCATATATGATTATTGGGAGTACTATGAGCCTGTGAGAAAGTATGGCCCGTCTGACTGCATCGCCAACCAGCAGAAATTGATCAACGTGGTGGACAACATCTTCAAGAAGAACGACTCTGCTACACGCGAGACGCTCAAGGCGACCTTTGGCCTGCTCGACTTGACCTATGATGATGACTTTGCTAACTTGATCTCGTTCGGTATTGGCAACTTCCAGTCCAAGAACTGGGACCCGGCGGTCAATTCTCCCGACTTTGACTATTATTGTGGCAACATCACGTCGCAATCGGTGCTGTGGCCAGACACTGAAGCTGCTGCTTCGAACGCATCAGCTCTGGTTAAGGCTGGAGGCTGGGGTAATGAAAGTGATACGTTGACGACACCATTGTTGAACTTTGTCGGCTGGATCAATGACAGCTATGTGTCAACCTGCGACACCGCCCTTGATGGGTGCTTCGGCACCCACAACGCTTCGGCAGCGGTGTATGCCGACAAGAGCCTGGATAACTATAACTCTCTGAGCTGGGCTTATCAGTACTGTACAGAATGGGGATTTATTCAAACGGGATCGGGCGTGCCAAAGGATCAGCTCCCTTTGATCTCACGGCTTCTGACGCTAGAGTACCTGACCTTGATTTGTCGATATGCATTCAACATCACTTCACCGCCAGATGAGGCTGTCATCAATCAATATGGCAGATACAATATCTCTTACCCCAGGCTCGCACTAATTGGCGGTGAAGCAGACCCATGGAGGCCTGTGACGCCCTTGGCCTCATTGGACGTACCCACGCAGATCAACCAGACGAGCACGGTGTCGGAACCCAAGATATTGATCCAGGGTGCTGTGCATCACTGGGATGGTAGGTCTCAAGAGATTCCAGGGTTCTAAATTATTTGGTGCTAACATAATACTGTACTTGAAGAGAATGGTCTTTTTCCGAACGAGACCAACCCTGACTTACCTCCTCCGCCGGTAGCCAAAGCCCAGAGAGAAGAGGTTGAATTTGTGCAAGCGTGGCTGAGTGAGTGGGGGGATCACTGGGCACCATGGTAAAACATTTATGGATGCAGGGCATAGCAGTAACTTCAGCTACCTGTCCAGGAAGGAACCTCATTTGTCAGTTAGGGAATCTGTGCGGTAGATCCCATTGACCACATGGGAAGTATTCGAGGCTAAGGTTGGCCTTTCCAGGCATGCGATGGAAGATGTAATGGTACATGAAACAAGTACAAGGATGCTCATAATATTGGCCAAGGTTAACACGAGGTGCCACGAGAACGGGAATATCCAAGTGTATGTAAAAAGAGACCGGGTGGGTAACGTAGGTTTTAGTGATCAAGAAAGTTACTATCCTCAAGTGCCAAGACTGCTCCGATTTTGACCAAGACGTGAGGCGCTAGGCGCCACAATATACATCACTGCTACTCCGAAGGACGGGTACTCGAAGTACCGGCATTCCTTTCTAGCAGGCATTGTACTGTAGATGACGAAGTCCCGACCTTTTCTGTCTCTTCGGCTTCAATGGTACTGTCAAGCCACAACCACTACCAGCTAACAAATCTTCGCCTAATAAGTCTGGGTTAGCGAGATGAGATTGGCCTAAAAATGGTACTGTGCTAGGGTCGATGGCAACACATAGTTGCGAAAAGGGGGTGTTGGCGTGGCGATTTTCTTACCCTGGTGGCTGCTCGGATCATGCACTTTTCCACTTGCGGACACATTTCAGCCACGCTAGGCCAGATTCCTCGCACTGGCCAATCAGCAGCACACTTGCTCAGAGGTTGAAAAAAGGGTGCTTCCTTACCAAGGGGGGTCATCCCTGACCGCCACATCTGCCACCCGAAATCCTCCTCCGGTGCTGGCTCGCTCTCTCGCCAGCGAATGAAGGAATCGTACCTGTCCGGAATTCGATCAGGGCCATGAGATTGAGTGGGTTGTCTAGGGTATTTGCGTCTTCTTCTTTGCAATATAACTGTCGCAGTGCCAAAGTCTCTGGAGGTGCAGCGTGTTGTGGCTTTGCTGATAGGCTTTGTGTCACAACTGACAAGACGTGGTCTGTTGCAACGCAACTTCAGATGATGAAACGCTGGGCTCTGCTGCCACATGTGTGCCCCCACATCTCTCACACAAATCAAAGATACTCCTGCTTCATCTTTCAGCGCTGATCGTGCGGCAGGGTCGCAAAATCTGAGACCCTGCGACCCGCTTGCCCAAAGCCCCGTGCCGTTTTTCTGCGTTTTTCCTGCAGGTCCTGACCATTCAAATCTTCCGAAGGTTTCAACACATATTCCCCACCCTGAGGTTTAACACTCCGGCATTCAGCACGAATCGGAGATTTCAATTTGTTAGGGGCTTGCTAAGAGCGTCCCGATCTGGACTTTCCTGGCAGGCTATCCTCAGCCGGAAAAAGTAGCACCCCATGCCTGTGCAACACTTCTCGCACTAGAAATAGTCCTCGTGTGACAGTAGAGGCTCCATGTTCAGAAAGGCTCTTGCATATCAGTTTGACGGTCGGCATGCCGCAGATGGGTCTTGAAGTTGACCCTGCTTCTTCTTGACCAACATTCCTTTCCAGTCATTTGTCCCAGCGTTTGTCGCGTCCGTGAACACGACTTTTCTGTGACTTGAAAAATGGACCAATTCTTGAGATCCAGGAAGCTCAACTCAGCCGCGGTGAGGAAGAAAAGACCCGAGCAGCAACTAGCAGAAGAGAGGCGAATTCATCAGCACAGACGCATCTTGTATGACGAAATATTCGAGCGCCCGGACATGCAGATATCGGATTCCGTGGGCTGGCCACGAGGGCAGCGCAACGGTTCGGCGCCGACACCAAGGGAGCCCACCGTTACTACTCTCAGCGCGTTCGCTACTGAAGACAGTATCCCAAAGCCGAAGTCGCTAGCTGTTGACCCAGCAGCCATGGCTTCCTCTAACCCCAGACTGCGGATACTTGTACCAGAAATTCCACTGGACTGTCACGCTCCAGCGACAATTGGGCCGCCTTCGCCTCCGCCACAGATGTTACCATCACTTGCAGCTCCTTCAGACTGGAAGTACGACAGATTCTCCGTTGTCATGGCCGAGTTCACACTACCCACGCCCGCATCTCAACCACTCTTCTCTCCTAATTTCGCTTCTTGCCCTCTGTTCGCAGCGTCACTATACGATGACAGTTCAGTACCGGAACTAGAAGATGACGACGATGACGATGATGATGACTCAGGCGACTCTCTACTCGAGACGGCCCAGCCAGTCTCGTATCATTTGCCAAAAGTGCGGCCCTCAGTCATATCGATTGGCAGCAGGGGATCCAGCAAAGAATGGAAGACTTTACCAAGCGAGCGAGAATTGATGGATGGCTCTCCAGTGCCACGCCCGCCAACCAAATTACAGAGACGTGAATCGACGGCGAGCGTACATTCAGGGTTCCAGGCATGTGAGGCTCAGCTTCTGGAAGTTCCTGATCTGCCAGACACCGCGTTATATATGATGCCGAACGCCAGCGCAGATTCTTTGGCCGTGTCCAGGGCGAAATATTCAGCTGCATGGAGTCCTGATGCTCCGCCGAACACAGTCAGGATACCCGGCCACGAACACATGAACAGCATCAAGAACATCATCAAGTCTCCAGCACTCTCACGAGCGCCATCACTGCAAGTTCAACATCGCCAGTCGAGCGTGGGTAGGCCTTCAACTGCGGTCGCCGACATTTTGGATGACAATTACAACCCGTTCGAGACGGTACCTGCGGACCTGAACGAGCCGCCGGTTCGAACCTCATGGAAGAACCGACAGGCGAGCACACTCTCGTGCACATCTAGCGGATCCACCAACGTCTTTCAAGTGCCGGCGCCCACGTCATCGCCGCCGGCAGCAATGGCACCAGCTCCAGACCCAGCGAATGGAGCACAATCTGGGGCGACGAGAGCTCGAAGAAAGAGCATGAAGGGATTGCGCAAGCGGGGCGAGAGTATCGGCCAAGCTTTCAAGATGGCAGCATTGATGGCCCGGGGAGGCTCCAAAGCCGACGAATCGTCTGTATCTCCGCCTCCGCCAGTTCCAGCCCTATCCTTGCAGCAACCACCGTTACCTTGCTCTAGTGCCAGGTTCGGTGCTTTGTCTTTCTCGCCCTTGTCCGCGCCATCGATGACTAGGGGCCTAGCTGGACTTGGGCTCAACGTGTAGAGGGCAGAGAGAGAAGCAGCGAATTTAACTAGGCCCTTATTTTGTTTTAATTTACGACATGACGATTATAAATGTTGGACGATCGGATGTACGAAACGGTAATATAGATCATACCGCGGTGACGGCTACGCTTCACTTCGCAATCAGGCGGTTTTGACGCAGTCCATAACGAAAGACAGACGAAATACTTTACGGATTGAAACGACTGCTTTCTTTTTCCCAGAGTTTCCAGATCGTGAGCAGGAATTATTAAGTACTGTTGCCAGTTGCAAATAATTAGAGTTTCCACTAAGCTTTGTTCGGAGATAATATCCGGTCTAGAAACCAACTAGTCCTTTTTAAGATCAGTGCGATTTAGGATCGGACTCTGCCTTGAGATAGGCGACGAGGAGCCGTAGCAGTCCTGCAATGGCACCCAGCAGAGGTCATGATGACCATGGCAACGAGTGCGGCAGCGGCAACAACAACAGTCCGACACTACGCCCCTTTCTCAAGAGGCTCCCGTCGCGATCGGAGTTGATAGCTAGTCAGCGGACACCGACTGGACAATCGCTACACGAGACCGGCCGCGCCTTTAGCTCGTTCGAGGTGGGCGACGATGAAGACGAAGATAATGGCGAAGATGCTGCGGACGATGTGACACTAGAAGATGAGGACTTTGAGGCCCGTATATCACGGCAGTCGCCGGCGTCAACCGTGTCAGAGGATGACGAAGACGATGGCGGCGAGAGGCTGACAGGCAAGAACGCGGACGAGAACGAGGATGAGGACGAAGACACAGCACCTTCTACTAATGGGGCGGCCGGACCGTCTAGCTCCCCTGTGGTACTGCAGCGGATCAGGTCGCTGCCGGTGTCGTCATCGCCACCCAAGAACACTGGCAATGTTCACCCCCAGTCACAGCTGCACACCTCGCAGTCCGCCATCGCCCTCCGCATGCCTCCTCCACGTCCCCCACCACTATATCCACCTTTCTACAATCGGCCACCAACGCCACTGCCGCCTTCTCCCAGTCTCACGTCGCTCCTGCGCCCACCCTCCTTGCTTAACCGGTCCACAACGTCCACCCGGGCGACAACGCCCGACAGTTCTGATGTCGAAACGCCCCTCGATACAGAGGCCGCCGTAGCCCAGTCCGCCAGACGAGCACATCCATTGCCGCCCACTAGTCCCAAGGTACCGACCTACGAATACTATGGCTTCGTCCTGTACTTGGCGTCTTCGCTCGCGTTCCTCATGTACATCCTGTGGTCGTACCTACCCTCACCATTCCTGCATGCTCTCGGTATTACATACTACCCCAACCGCTGGTGGTCGCTCGCCATCCCCGCGTGGATTGTCATGCTGCTGGTCTACATCTATGTCGCCTTGCTCTCGTATAACGTTGAGTACCTCACTCTCCCACTAAATAGCATGGAATGCATGGTGGATGAAGCCGGCAATGTCGCCATCCTCGACTCGTCTAGCAGGATCAGGAAGGGTGGCAGCGCCAAGTTTGTCGAAGAGCTCACGCAGAAGAAGCACATCGACGAGGAGCGCCACCACCACAACAACAAGAGCAGCACCGGCAGTTGGGGCAAGAGTAGCAGTAGTCGAAGGCGCAAACGAGACAAGGACCGCGACCGTGACCGCGAACGTGAGAAAGAGCAGCTGCAGCAGTACTACGGTTTCAATGGCCCGAGTCTGAGCGACCTCAACTTGAGCTGGAAGCAAATTTGGAATGAGGGCACCGATGCCGTCATGGATGTCCCGATTGGTGGTGTCTGTGAAGTCTTGTATGGTGACGGATGATGTGCCCATCTTTTTCCTTTTCTCTCTCCCTCTCTCCCTTGCTCAATCAGTCAGCTACAAACACCAAACTTACAGTAAAATTTGACTTATCAAATAACTTGTTTTTCTCTTCCTGTTGTCCTGTCTCTAATTTAAAAAAATATACGCTGCATCCATGCAGGCATGCATGTATGTCTCACAGAAACCAAAAAACGCAGCACTTAGTAATAAATAAACTCTCAGCCCTTCCCTGCAGTAGTTGGTGGGCTAACCTTTAACACATGCTGCAAGTGCAATGCATCTTAAATGGCTTTCTTGGGCATTTTTTCTTAGCTGCATTGCTGGTTTCACCATTGAGTGATTATCAGAACCTATTTACCTAATATGGCAATGTTTAGAAATTCCATGTGTTCCTCTTTTGTTGGAAGTTGGAAGGGTGAGCGGAGCAGGCAAAACTCCATTTCCTTCTCTAACTGAGCGATGATTCACCAATTTTATAATCCTGTGGTTGGTTTTTAGCAGGGCCCGAGCCGTGCCTTATTAAGCAGAATAATCACATACCCGTCAGCCTCTGTATTAATTATCGGAACCACAACTTAGACCCCGTGTCCCCCAATTTTGCTCTTTTCGCATGATCCGAATAGTTCAATTCCTTGCTCCTCCGCTTTTCCAGTCAAAGCTGCTAACTCCCCGGAGGAGACACCTTCAATTGACCAGTGTTTCTTAGTTAACTTCTCGATAAGCGGCCCTCATTGCTTAATGTCAACTGTGTTCAATCTCCTTTCCGATTTTATTTAGATCAGTCCTACTATTCTCCTACTGGAAAGGACTCTCGCATACCTCTTCCCTGGAAGACAGGCTCTGCGCTGATCTCCTCCAATCAGCCTTCTTTCGAAAGGAGAGGCTCACTATCCTCCAGCAGCATTCCATGTGGCCGAATAGCCATCATCTTTGGAGCCAGATCACTTGGATTAAATAAAATTCCGACATTTTTTCAGTGCCGCCTTCCTCTCTATTGACGCGCTCGCTAACACTCTTACCCAATCTTCTTCTGTCTTCCCAAACGCGGTCCAGGATTCGTTATGCTGATCATAGATACTGAAATCCCATTCAAACGTCTTTAGGTTTGGAGCGAGCAATGAGTCGGCCTCCGTAGATGAGAACTCCAAATCCTCTTTCATCGACCATCTCGAAAGCCTCAACACCTCTAACTTCGGAAAATTAGATGCAATGAATGGGAGTCGCCGACCAAGGCGCGACAGATAGCCGATATTGATAGTGCTTATAGTATCCTTGTGCATCAAGCGCGAGGATGAAACATGGACAGATTTGTTAGGTTGAAGCGCGAGCTGAATAAGCTGCCGAAATAGAAATGGGTCAAGATAGAAGGTCCTTTGGCTCCAGCTCCACAACCACATTCAGTGCGTTTGAAAAACCATAAACATCCAGTTTTCCGAGTGACAAGATATACCAAGACACAAAATCACTTGCGATAGCAAATTCGTCCACATCTATTTCAGACACATCGTCATGGATATTAATCCAAAGCACCCATAATATTGCCAGAGTGATGGATTCTTCTGAAGGATACGATGCAGATATTTCGCTGCCTTGGTTGGAGGCATGGTTTGGATAATCAAGGCAGATGGTGCGATAGAGAGGGAGTGCAATCCGGTTGAAGCCATGACATGTAAAGATCACTCCCTTTATAGCTCCGCAGTGAGGCGGTGTCCGGCAATCGCAATATTACGGCTCCCAAGGTCTAGGATTTAAAGTGATGAGAAGTTCATCGGGGGGGCCTCAATATGAATGCCTCTATATATTTTATGGCTGTCAAGGACGGTGTTGGAGTATAGGCAATCATCCGCCTCTTACTGCCGATGGAACAACACTTATCTGATCCGATCCAACGAGAGTGCTGTGTCTACGATCCGTGATATCTCGGCCCGAGCACTCTGGGATATATGTACTAGGAATTCTCACCTGTTAGCAGATAGAACAATCAGTGATACGGTTTCTATAGCGACTGATCCTACTCTTTCACAGACAGTAAGCGTATTCTATCTAAGCTATGAATCCAAAATAAGTTTGGCGGAGTGAACTAGATTGTAACCATAGTAGAAGAGGCCTAAAGAGAGCGTGGTTAGAGGATTATTCGTTATGCCCGGTGGTGAACATGGTAACCCTATTAACTAACTGTCAGGGGGAAGTTGGCCGATAATCGGAGGCTTGACTAGTCCGATCGCCAAGAGCAGAGTTTTCGCACATATATAGCTGGCTCCTCTTTCAATAGCTTGCAATCCTCATACGAGTTCCTATTCCATCTGGCGCGGGCCGCCCTAGGCCATATTTTCCCCTCCATACTAAGTATTGTACTGTAACCAGTTAACCGAAAAGGTACAGTGAGATCTCCAAGCTTAACAGTACAAGACTCAACGCTTTGAAGAGTGTTGAAGAATCCTATGCTCCCATATCCTTATAGCCGTTTCCCCGATGGAACTCCGATCCTCCTACGGAACACTACCCCTTCTGCTGGATGCTCTATTGGAGTTGTCGCAGAATGCCAATCGTGCGACGACTCTGACATAAGCCATCCACTAGTTGTCGTAGGATGTTTGTCATGAGGCAACTCAATTCCACTTAGTCGTTCCAGCATCGTTCGACCTTCGATATGACATGAGGCGACATGTGTTGCTTTGTGTCGCTTCCGTCGCTTCACTGTCGGGATATCTTCGGAGGTCTTGTCATTCATGGCACCCACCCATTTTATGCCAAAACGAGATTTTTCGTAGGCATCATAGCTCTAGGACTTTATATAAGGCAACTTATTCGTTTATATAAACTAGTTATATGATTTTCCATATAGATGTATAAAGTTGCTCTGCTATAAGTTTAAGGAGATGAATAACTGTGATAGATATTCCAAAATCGGTGAGAAGCATAGGTTATTTGAAAAGCTACATAAAATGATGGAATACCAAGATTGGTTGACACCTGAGTTGCTGAGAAATACTGTAATGAAAGTGGCCTGCTAAGTCTGTACGTTTTGTATGTATCATCACGGGCATTGATCCAAACCAGCGGCCGACTTGTGCGCGTGCAGTAGACTGGATAGTTGTACTTCAGCAGATCGGCGTGATTATAAACCCAAGCACTGGCCGGTCTGGCACACCGGGTCGTCTGAATTTGCAATACCTTGTCGCCCTTGTATTGCGATTTTGTCCGCTCTGCTCTGCTGCGATATTTTGATCTGCTGCTGTAAATTGGACAGGCCGGCTCAGCGAGTTGGCGCTGTCGTAGCAGAGAGTCGGTCTTGGGCCTCAAGTCTGTGAGTATCTTTGAGTCGTTGCAATAGCCTCCCAACCGTTGTCACGCTGATATCAATGTCATATTTGTCGCGGAGGAAGGTTGCAACCTCATCGCGTGTTGGTGTGGGGTGCTCCTTGAGAAAGTCGACTATGCCCTCCTCAGCAGCAGCAGAAACCTTGCGCGGAGCACCCTGAATACCTCCTATAGGAGGAGAGGGATTATTATACTGTGAAACATTGCTCTTGATTGTCGATACGAACGATTTGCTGACACCTAGGGTACTCGCAATATCAGTATTGCGAAACCCCGCCTCGAGGTATAATGCAATGAGGTACCGTATCCGCTGATCGTATTTTGGGTGCGATCCGCCGGATGGCATGATATCTGACAGTTTGAACAAGGAGATATCAGCTAGGATGCTACTCTAGAGAACTACAGTGTCATATTTATCAGAGGCTGCTGGCAAAAGAGCGGTGTATAGGCGTCGATGAGGGGGGAGCAGGCGCGCGACGCGATCAACGAATCGGCACATAAAATTGATAAGGTTTTGCAGTTACTGTATGACCGCAATGACAAGCTATCAGATACCCTGCTTAGCATAAACCCCCACTCCACTTAACTCATGTTTGCATCTTCATTTTCACCTGCCTAGAACTGTTATATTCTGTTAATATTACAAAGCGACGAGCTTATCATGGCTATAAGCACACTGAAGTAACTAAATGGTCGTCCTGCTCTTCTATGCTAAACATCCGAGCCAAGACTGTCATAAACATGAAGTTCCAGATGTCAAAAAGTCCAGGAGAACAGCTTGCAGGTCTAGTCAAGTACCGCTACATCTACGGCCCTATGATTGGTAAGCCCAGACCAGTCCTCAATGCCCACCCCCATCTATTGGACCTGGCACCTTGCTATTAATTAGACTTTGACATAACCTATAAGGCTTGAGTAGTCTTTCGACGTAGGACCGGGGAAATGTCCAGGAGATCTATCTACCAATAATATACTTGAGGGATACGCACAAGAAAACTGTGACAACCCCATCTTCCAAGAAAAATCGCCGCTGTGTGCTCATTGAGCTTGATGACTGTTGTTGAAGGCCTTGCCCGACTGTCTACACAGTAAAACGCTCATGACTTTGATCTGACTCTGCAAGTTGACACTAATGATGACTGGTCGACCATTATCTTGATGGGTCGCGCTTCAGCGATTAACCTCTTCCATGTGCGCTGACAGCTAAGTACGGTTGAATGATATTGAGGTGTAGTATTGTTCAACCCTACTCAAGCTTGGAGCGGGGCTGGACTCTCCGGAACACCTACCCACCTATAAAATGCAGTTCTTGCTTACCTCAGAATCTTCAACAATCATCTGTCACGCCTCGCGGTTGTAATCACGAAACTGCTTCGTATAGCCTAGATAGTAAGCTTCTCTCTTTGATAATTCAGCTTCTGACACATCCAGGTATACCGCTTCAGTGCTCAGGTACTTTATCCCTCCACAATATGGAGGAGCAACATTGTCCTATCGCTATTGCAAGCTAGATGCTATGCTATCATGGTATCGTGTCCAGGTCAAAGTCAAGGTATATTATCCAGACATCTTGTCTGAATACTGTGAGCATGAACCGGTGTTCGCTCGTTCTATTCCTTTCTGTCTGAACTGCTACAATCCAACCTAGCAGCACTTACGCCAAAGTGCATTGGGAGATGGAGTAGCAAGAAGGCAGTGAAGTCTGAACGAGCGTTCTGAGATCATACGGTCACAACTTGATCTGCATAATAGCAGCGAAAGGAACATTTGCTCATCTATCCCCTCTCCCTATCCACCCCCACCTTCGTGGCCCTTGTCATGGGTTGCTGGTGTTTTACTAATGTCGCTAGGTCTGCAATATCTGAGTGAAGAACAAAATGGCACCACCACCACCAGTCGCTATATTCAATGAACTCAATGATACATTCACGGCCCCAGTCAAAGCCAAGGCTGTAGAACTAGGCGTTGACAACAAGACTGTTGCCAACGGTTATACAAATGCCCCTGGCAGCAAGCTCCTCAGCACCTTCGCGGGCAAATGGGATTCGTTTGCCTTTGCGCCCATCCGCGAATCCCAAGTCTCCCGCGCCATGACCGGTCGCTACTTTGCTGACCTCGACACTTATGCTGAGTCTGATGTAGTTATCATCGGAGCGGGAAGCTGCGGCTTGAGTGCCGCGTACACATTGGCCAAGGCGCGACCGCAATTGAAGATGTACGTACTTGCTTTCTCCCTTCTTGAACAAACACAGTCTTTAAGCGGGACCCAATACTGACCTTCAATCGATACTTTGTAGTGCCATAATCGAAGCTTCCGTCTCCCCGGGCGGCGGATGCTGGCTGGGCGGTCAACTGTTCAGCGCGATGGTGCTCCGCAAGCCCGGCGACAAATTCCTCGATGATCTCAACGTTGCATACGAAGATGAGGGCAACTACGTCGTCGTCAAGCACGCGGCCTACTTTATGTCGACTCTTCTAAGCAAAGTGCTGGAATACCCCAACGTCAAGCTCTTCAATGCCACTTGCGTCGAAGATCTAATCACTCGCCCAGATGACCGCCAGCAAGGCCGTGTTAGAGTTGCTGGCGTAGTAACAAACTGGACACTAGTCACCCTGCATCACGACGATCACAGCTGCATGGATCCCAACACCATCAATGCGCCGCTTGTCATCAGTACTACAGGCCACGATGGCCCCTTCGGCGCGTTCAGCGCCAAGCGCCTCGAGAGCATGGGGGTCACAGACAAGCTGGGTGGGATGAAAGGCTTGGACATGAACAGCGCCGAAGATGCGATCGTCAAGGGAACTAGGGAGGTATGCAAAGGCCTGATCATGGGAGGTATGGAGTTGAGCGAGTGGGACGGCGCAAACCGCATGGGCCCGACCTTTGGCGCAATGGTGCTCAGTGGCGTCAAAGCTGCTGAGGAAGCCATCCAGGTCTGGGAGGTCAGACGCGATGAGTGCATGGTTTGAATACATTGTGAAGAAGTAATGAGTGCTATGCTTGCGGCCTTATCTATCTGTCGATCGTTACTGATGTACGTTGCTTTTGATCAGTCTCTCATTTGAAAACCAAAAATTAACTTTATTGCGCCCAAAGACATGGCCTCAAGTCTGAAACGTTCTATTTCCAACCACCTTCGGTTTACCGGTACAGCTAAACACGGATTACAAGTAGCATGGACCCGGGCTGATGGGGTGGTGAGGTGATTGGTTTGGTGGATGTTGAATGATGGTGAAACCCCAACGCGAAAAAATACTAGAAGAAAAAAGAGTTCGTCATGTGGAATCAATATCCCACTGCTTCCTAAGATTGCTCATTCCTCAACCCACTCACCCGATGATTAACATTGCCATATGACTCCCGCACCCGATCTGCCTTCAGATCCACCACTCCCGGCGCAGGACTTGCCTGCCGACTTCTCGTGCTCATCCCGGCGGGGCTACCCGGGGGCTGCACACTGCTCCCCCTCGTCTGTACGCCCCTGATCTTCTTGAACACTTCGAGCTCCTCTCTCATTTTCTTGACCAATCTTTCGAGGGCCTTGTTTTCTTGCTCCAGATGGTCGATCCGGTCGAGGTCTTGCTTAGTTATTTCAGTAATGTTAAGTTCGCGAAGCTTGCGTTTCTCATCCGAAGCCTGGGATTTGAGACGGGTGATCTCTTCTTCAAACTCAAAAGTTTGTTGACCGAGTCTGGCAGCGCGGCTGGACGCTTGTTGATACTGCTGCAGAGTGAACTCAAAGTCTTGGTTTTTATTCAGGAGCTGTCTTTCCAAGGAAGCCACCTTAGTGGTTGCTTCGCGGGCTTCGGAGCGTGCCGCTTCAAGAGCAGCGAGTTCTGGTACCACCGACGCTTTCAATTCCCCTCGAGTGGTGCTAAGTTCGACCTTGAAGGTGGCTACTTGCTCTTTGAGATTTGTATTGGTCTCAGCGAGCTTCTCATTCTTTTCGTTGGTGGATTCAACTAGGCGTTGCAGGCGCTTATTCTCATTGTCAAGCTTGTGCTGTTTGAGTCTCCTCAAGTCGTAGCGCTGCATGATGATGTTGTGAGCCTTCTCCCAGTCGGCGCCGCGGTTCTTCTCATGCTCAAGATCGGCTTCTGCCTTCGTTCTAGCCTGCCTCTCCGCAACCATCTCGGCCTGGATCGTCTTGATTTGTTCTCGCAATTCGATCTCGATCGCGCTATCTCGTGCTGGTTCCTGTGCAGGTGTTGCGTCCCTCTGCGGGCTCATCCGCTGACGTTTGAATAGAATAGCCTGGAGCTTGGTGTCATCAGGATCTAGCAGGCGTTTCTTGCCAGACGGTGTATCAGCACGTGAGACGGGCGTTCGAGATCGGCCATGATCATTACGTGGGGTCGCAGTGCCTGTGCCAGTCACACCCGTTGAGCGCTCACTGAACTCTGGTGGAGTATCATCAAGCTCGTCGTATTGGACCTCAGGCATGGCGCCTAGAGTCCAATATTGCTCAAAGTCCTCAGTGATGGCGGCGCGCGCGACAATATGGGCGACCATGTTCAGCTTGCGATTCGGACTCTTTCGAACAGCTCGCTGAAGATCATTCATCTCCATCGGACGCCCCTCAGGATGGTCAGAGGGGTCCGGCACGTAGGTTGGCGAGCCTCCTAGGTTGTTTTTGGCTTGGTACGTGCCTCGAACGAGGAGCTTCAGTCTCTGTGGAGACGGCATCGACTTTCTCAGGCAACGATCAATATGTTCAGAGGAATTACTCGTCAATAAATGGACGACTGGTAAGAGCTGATTGCGACCTCTGGAGTTGAGTTCTCGAATCCGCTTGATTTGAGGGTTTTGATTGTCAAACGACGCATCAAAGGCAACCAGAAGAACAGGTCGAGAGGACAAGTGTATCTCAGTGTCGGCAGAGGTGTCTACTAAACCAATCTTGAGTGTCATTTGATAGAAATCGGGCGTCTTGGAGCGAGCGGAATGTGGCCTGTCGTGCCTAGTCACGTGAATACGCTTCATAATGAGAAATTCTTCGACCAGTTGTTGGACAGGTCCGGCCTTAGCGGCAATGATGACAGTGCAATCGACGGTGAAAAGAGCGTCCACAAGACAGCCCAGGAAGACGAATTTGGAGCCAGCATATTGAGCAAATGCGGCATGCTCTTCCGATCGCACATTAAATTGGGTGGAGAAGCCAGGTAGACCAAGATCAAAATGTGTCGTGGTATCATGAAGACGCTCAATCAATTCAATCATCTCATTGCGCTCCCTGGTTCGACTTGTCGATCCGCTGGCAGAGCCGACAGAATCCCTTCGATGGATGAATTTCACGATCGACTTCCGCTTAGCTTTGATTGTGTCGGTATAAGATGACTGAATTTTCCCTTCGGCCGGCAATGCAATCGTGTATTCTGCTGGACCCAGAACAGGCTGCAGTGGAAGACTGATTCCATCAATCTGAGGAATAAAGCGCTCGTTCTCCAAAGAGGCTTGGCTGGAACTTTCTTTGGAAGCAAGGGAAGCCTCCTCGGCGGAGGATGAGGGTAGTTCTTCCTCAATGGACTCCTGAATGGGTAGAGCGCTTCCGCTCGATGCTGGATCGTAGATGGGCACAGCCACTGAAGACTCCACGAGTGTATGCGCTTCTTGCATGTAAGCTTGGGCTGATGTAAATGTTGGTAGGTTATCATAAGACGCAGTCGAGTAGTCTGCTACAGAGAGTGAGGGTGGGGGTGCGGACTGTCGTCCATCGCGTGATGGAGGATCGCTGCTTGGTTGTGGAGTAAGAGCTCGCCACAAGACCTCTTTTGAAGCCTGGCTTGATGATTGAGTATTCGAGATAGGTGTGGCATCAAGCAGCCTCATTGACTGCTGCGTCCTAGGCAGATCCATGGCGGGTCGAGGATCTTGATCAGCGGCGATGGGCAAGAAGAGCTGGTTTTGGAACTGCCAAAGCGTTGGAGACCGGGATGCAGAAGACTGTAAAGGTCGCTGAGCGCTCGACAAAGCAGCTTTACCCCAGCTGACACTCCTGATAGAAGTTTGTTGTGCCTGTGCTTCAAGCAATTCCCAGTAAACCGGTGGGCTCGATGATAGTAATACTGGTTGGGACAGCAAAGAACGTTGCGTTCCTGTGGAAAGCTCCTCTACACTGAATTCAAGAGCTTGTCTCGTCTTGTTGCGCGGATGTTGTTGAGTAAACTGAGCCTGGCGGTACGTCGTGGCAGAAATCTAGGAGCTGCTGCAAGCACCAAACACTCTCTGATGGGCAGCGGTCGTTCCCAGACTGTTGGAAAGCTTGCCTGAAGATTGCAGATCTGTGAATTGAGAAAGCACCTCTGCCGACGCGGGCCGAATGGAGAGGAAAGAGAGTTGGCTGCTATGGTAAGACTCAAAATCTGCTCGGTCGATGCAGTGAGTGGGCAGCTCAAGGGTGAAAGGGGGACTGTTTGACAAGGGCTGTTGAGAATCGAGTATTTCCAGAGACGGGGAATTTGGTCCAGAAGCGGCCTGAGTGCTGGCAGCGTCAAAATCAAGGGCAGGAGTGTGTGGCACGCCGTGGGAGAGAGTGACAGAGTCGAGGTCGGTATCGGCCGAGGAATCCTGGATGGCCTGCCACCGTCTTTTGCGGCCTCGTGCTGCTGCTGCACTGTCTAGCGATGCATCGGGCGACGACGGTATCGAACGGTTGGCGGTGGTATCAAGCTTCTGGGAGGGCAAATATGCTCTGTCAAGCCTCTTGCGCTTAGCCTTCTTGCTGAGATTCCACTGCCGTATATGCCAATCGCCAACGTTGTCTTCGGGTTCCTGGATACAGTGTCAGTAACCGAGCCACGCAACAGGAAACACGGTGCCAAGAGAACTGACCCACGACGGCGAATACGCCTTCCCAGTCTGCGAATTGACACCTTCCCAGTCGATGAGATACTCCTTCTGCCTTCCTCTGCGACGCTCTTTCAGAATACCCCGCGCGTCGAACTGGTCTGGTAGTTGCGTTGAAGACAGGTCTGATGGAGTTTGTGAATCACGTTGTGCGGGGTTGCGCGTGTACGAGGGGGTGCTGATGGCCGGCTTGCGAGCCGTGGCGCTGAGTTTCTGTCGCTTTGGCGATTGACTTGAAGACTTGGAATATTGGGCGAGCCGCTTGGTCACTCTATTCATGGCATTCAGGAATCCAGTAGAGAAGGCAGGCACCGCAGGACATGGTAGGTGGCAGGAGCAAGGGAAAGAACACTAGTAGAATGGGATGGGCTGGAAGGGCGAGAAGACCGAGAGCAATGAGGCGGGTAAAGTAAGCGGCACCCAATATTCAATGTTTTTGGGTTGCTCAATGAGGTGCTGTGCTGCAACTTGTCGGTGCTGCTCTGGAAAGTTTAGCGGTAATACGAGGCACTCGGCGTTACCCGCGGCTAACTTAATAGTGCTAAGTTAAGTTAAGTTAGGTAAATACAATGAGTGACATCAGAGCCCCTCCTTCGCCTTCTCTTGTACTATAGTTGTGCAACGTTGCCCATGTCACCCTTGGCAGCTGCTTTCTGAATACCTGGATGGACGGGTGGATAGATTGACTGCTGATGGGTGCTAGAGATCGGACATGGCTACTTGATGATACGGACTGGCTACAGTCAATTTCGTCGGCTAGTAGCAAGTGAAGGATAGAAGAAGTCGATGAGACTCCTCCATGTCATTTACAACCATACGGAGAGTCAAACAGGTAAAGTTGCTTGCATTACCGATCACGCCCGCTAAGAAAGACGAAGATCCTATCTCTCCTTTCCCCAAACAGGAGAAGGCTTCCACATGACGAAAGAACGTCCTCTACTGGGCCGGCCAGCTGAAGCAGGCCCAGACATATTAGTTGGCCGCTTGCAGCCCGATCAAAATGTGCTTCGTAGATCGACAAACAACCAAACATCCAGAGACTTGAGGAGATGGTGGAATAGAGTTATCTCTTGCTTGCATCTTGGACCAGAAGACGGTAGGATATGCGAAGAAAATTCCCAACTCCTCCACATGAACTCTGATCTTACTCACTCAGACAGATCCTTATTCTTCTGGCTGACATGGACAAACACATTCCGGCTCCATCCATCGCCCCCAACCACCGTTTTCTTCTCTAGCTTATATCCGCCTAGCTTGGGTAGCAATCTTGCCCAAATCAGCCAGTACACGCCGCCGGCCGCGAGGATGCCCCAGCCAATTACGCAATGCAAATAGTAGGGCAGAGTTTTGTACACATTCTGATCTGCGGTTTCAGGCGGCACAAATGGTGCGACAGCGAGGTATACATTGCTCAAGAAGAAGAAGACGACAACCGGTAGCGATGCTGAGAACGGAGGGTGCCAGTTATACTGTTCTCGGTGGAAGTACAGCCAGATAAGGCCGAGGGCAACAAAAGCGTTGACCACGGCGAGGGGGTAGGAGATAGTGTTGAGAACTGGTCAGGAAGGGTGGAGTGTAAGCTGGTTGCATTACGAAGAGAGATGACAGGGGGATTAGGTAGACTCACTGAGGTTGTAAGCATCGCCAGGTGGCGGTGCAAGCATGATGATCATCGCGACCACCCAATGCTCAAACAAGCCTGCCGATATCGCGTTAGTCAATAGAGCAGGAGCCAAGCAAGATTCGGTCACACGTACCAGCCAGGGGTGCGCCGAATGGCTTGTTGCTAGCCCAGAAGCGCGAGAATGGCAGGATGCCTTCACGTCCAAGCTCCTGGACAAGCCGTCCCTGAGAGAAGATGACTGACAGCACATTGCCGAAGGCTGACAAAGCCACGAATACGCTGAGCGCACGCTCCGCCTTAGGGCCCATGACATTGCGGAAGAAGCTTGCAGCAAGAATACGTCCGCTTGAGAGGATCTCTTCCTTTGGGACAGCTGCAAAGTAGGCAATGTTTGCCAGCATGTAGAGGATTGCCACAATTATGATAGCAGTTGGAGCAGCGATCTTAAGTGTTCTCACCGGGTCCTTGGTCTCGGATAGGGCATAGTTGGCATTGGAGTAGCCAATGAAGCTCCAGATCACGTTATACAGTGCTGTCACCACGCCGTAGGCAGATCCCGTGGTCCCAGAGAAGGCATTGTCAAAATTATGCGGCTTCGGTTCGACTTTGACATGGCCTCCAAGCGCCGCAAAGCCGGCGATGATAATAATCAGAAGAATGATAATCTTGATAGAGCCAAGAAAATTCTGAAGGCGAAGACCCCATTTCAAGGCCAAACCGTGGATTAGGAACGCCGATGTGAGGCACGCAATGCCGACACCTCGTTGATTGAAGCGGTTTACTTCAACCTTGGCCGCGGTAAGTATGTACTCGCCAAAGACAACGCTGTTGGATCCAGCCCAGCCGAGTAGAATGACGTAGCCGGTGTAGAGGCCGGTAACGAGGAATTTGGGTCGCCGGTATACGAACTCAAGGTAGTTCTTCTCTCCACCGTTGCGAGGGATGCCAGTGCCAAACTCCATGTAGACCAGCATACCAGCTGCGGCAATGATTGTGCCAGCGACCCACATGAAAAGGGCAAGGCCAACACTGCCGCTGAGGGAGAAGATGGCGCTTGGTGTTGCAAATATACCAGTGCCGATCATGCGGTTGAGAATGAGGAAGATGGCACTAGTAAGACCGATAGTTTTGCGGTCGCTGCTGGTCTGATAAACATCGTCTTCGGGTGCTTCAGAGATTTCCGCATCATGCTGCTCGCCTTTGACAGCAACCTTGCTTTCCGCGTCCTGCTTTTCAAACGGCCAGTGCTTCCGGATACTTGCCATCTTGCCCAAGTTGAAGATGAACGACGATCTGTCTGTTCTGTGAACACAAAAGGATGCTGCAGGTTGAGTTTAATAGTTGGCACCAAAATTTGACGTATGCAAATATACACATTGCACCATTATTTTGTTTATGCCGCAATAGTCAAATTAGTTCTTCGGCTAGAGCCGGTTATAGACACCTCACAATGGGAGGGAAGTAAAACTTAACCGAAAGTACCCTACAACATCAAGACACACTTGGCTTTGTGAAAACTTTCCCAGAACTGGAAGTTCAAGGTCATACAACCTGGCGGGGGGCCAAGTGCACTGAAAGCTATGATCAAACCCCCGACCTCCCTGAGCCCTGAGCGGTACACCCCGGCATTGGTTCGAGGTGCTATTCAATCTGAATTCATCGACGATAGCGGATCTGTCGGTAGCTTGCCACGCGAAAAACGTGCTTTGCACGCCACACGCGGAAGCAGGGAATGAGTTCGAAGTGGATGTTTTGGGCGGAGCGCGATGCGTAGGCCAGCCAAATCTAGACTGGAGGTTAACAAGACCATTAATGTATTATCTAAGGTAAAAGTTAAAAACATTTTTCCGAGTAAGAAGTAGTGTTTTGGGTGATGCCACATCTCTTAGAGAATGTTGGGCCGACGGCCACCCCGAGCAAACCAATGGCAAGAACAGTTTAAAAGTGATTGTGCAGTCAGAGATCCTTGTAATTGCCAGTCTCAACCAGTGACACAGCGGAGCTGGGTAGAAACTAAAATTTCTGCTCAACGAGAGCTGGGGTCTAACAGCATCCTCGCGTGAAGTGAGGAAAACCCGTGGACAGCCAGCCTTCTCTCGTTGCACCAATGAGATGGGACAAATATGACGCGTATCCGGATGCGTCTGCTAGCGTTCGCACTGGGTCAGCACATCTCTTGGCATTACCCTAGCTATGGCTTTGAGTTATTATTAGCGTTTGATTGCGGCAGTTTAGCGGCGATCACGGTAGCTCATTAGCCTCGATCACAGTGGATTGGGACTAAAAGCTGCCACCCAGAGCCATACTGTAACGGTTAAGCACGGTCGACACGCTTGGTACGTACTCTGATTACTGAAGATGGTGAGCACATCCAAAGAATCTGACCAATTCTTTCGAGACTGACGAACTCACGAACACATAAACTTAAATTTTACCTCAAAAGCACCTCCAAGCTGAATCTAGTGCTATCTGACCACACCAAGAACTCCTCGCTACAAACAACTCTTCTCCCTAAAATGGAACAGGTGTTGCCGGTTCCTCTGGTGGGCACAAGGCCGTGTGAGAATTAGCGTGATATATCCTGGCCCTGACAAGCACTTGCCACTCTCGGCCTCCTGAATCATTGCTTCGTCTTCTCGATGCTGTCCGAGAGCGATTCATATAAAAGTCATGAACCCCCTCGGGCCAGTCTCAACTGGATACAAAATTACTGCCGTTCTGTGCGTTGTCCGTGGCAGCCCCCTGCCCGCGTTTTACCTTTTGGACCTTCTTGATGGCCTGCTGTGTAATGTTTTGTCTAGCCATAAGCTCAATCACATCCTTCTTTCTCGTTCTTCGATCCCCAATGCTGATGAGAACGCCAGAGGTAATATTGACGGTAATGGAGATTGAAAGAATAACCGAGGTGATCCATTCAGGTCGAGTATGGTAGCTCCAGGCCCAGGTGAAAGTACCAAGCATGATCTGCAGAATGGAGTGGCAGTCGAGCAAAACAACGACAGCAATGAGCAGCTTGATGGGGAATGCATGATGCGTAACCGTTTCATGTGGTTTGTAGTAAGTGTGAGACTTGGAAAACTTGGTTTGATGATGAATCAGCTTCTTCTGCTGCGCTCGCGTCAGAACGATGAAATCGGCCACCTCATTTGCCGCTTCGGGGTCGATATCTTTCTCGAAGCGTGTTGGAAGATCGTTGTGATTCTTGAGCTCAGGGAGATTTCTCTCTCGGCGCAATTTCCACGACAGCCGGTGGTAGTGAGCAATGTATATCATGTGGTAAGTATCAACAGCGCGAAAGGGAGCCATGCCATCGCCAACGAGGGCAAAAAGGGCGACTAGGACATTATCGATAACGTTGACGACATACGACTGTCTCGACCCAGCGTAGATCCAGCCTCCAAAGGTAAGCATACTGCCCGGGGAATGGGTAGTAGAGACTTACCGATCAAAAAGAGCACCCATGCCAGACCGAAAAGAGTGATTAAGGTCGCGTACAGCGTGACAACGAAGCCCAGAGCTACACAACGTTAACACACCGTCTGGCTGACAAACAAAAGAAACTATACTCACGCGTGCTCATGTACTTTCCAAAGGCTTTCATCGTCTGCTTGAACTTGGAGCGCTTCGAGTGCAACATGTGTCGAACATAATCATCCAATGCTTCCTTGTCCTCCTCAGACCAGTCATCCAGACTGAGGCCGTGGGGCAGAACAGCGTAATGCGAGTCGGTCATCACTGAGGAGATACTGTGAGACCGTTGCGGGCGAGGGAGTCTCTGCCAAGACCACTCCCTTTGCACCGTGGGCCGCGACACCTGCTCTTGCAGAGGCTGGCCTTCAGCTTCCTCGGTGACTTGGGGGGGTGCTTCTCTGGCTTGTGAAGGAGCTCTGCTCAAGGTGTACGTGGGTCTTCGGTTGACCCACCGACCCAGATCGGGCACGAACAAGGAATTCTGTACATTAGTGAGGGTGGTCAAGGTGGAAACTTCAGGATCTGTTGTCGGGTCAGACAGATTTTGCGCTAGAGCACGAGCCATGCTCACCTATCACGTCCAGTAAATCGACCACTTCACTTTCATACTCGTGCGGTCGAGGGGTATTAGGATCCTCGCCGCCAAGTCTGTTGACAATGGACCTGGCCGCGCCGCTCAAGCTCCTCCTGCGGCGAACACCAGTCCCGGTTGTGGTCGTAGTCGTTGTCGCTTGGGCGCCCTCGTGCGCCGGAACTGCCAGGTGAATGGTGTTTGCTGGCAGCTCTTGTCGGCTGAAGGTCGAATCTTCGTGGAGAGGGGGTAGATCCGGCTGCTGCTGCGCGCCTGGCCTTGTGGGCTGTCTTGCCAACCTCTCATAACCAGAGCCGGTCGTGGAGTCGAGTGGGCCTTGTGGTGCCGACGTGCTTCGTGCTCGAGTTGAGCCGGAGCGGCCTGGGGGGGCGCTATCTGTTAGTCCAGGACCTCTGGAAGAGGCCGATGGCAGACGTCTGATGTTAATTGGCCGTCTTCTGATGACGTGGGGAACGGTCGTCTCGGTGCGGCTGTAGGGATCTGCACCAGGGTCATTAGCGGTGGTGGTGGTGGTGGTTTGCTGCGAGGTCGTGGCTGGCCCGGTGGCCTGTGAGGACCCTGGCGCATAGTGTGTTGTTGTCGTGATCGGGGTGCTGCGGCCATCAATGACGGTCGTGGTAGTCGTCTCCTCCGCCGGCAGGTCGGCAGGATAGTTCGGAAATGACTCGACGCTGCTGTTGGGCCTTTGTGGGTTGGCCGGGCGCTGCGACGACGACATGCTGGCGCAGTTCCGCCGGCAAACAGCTACCGCGGCATTATAGATGCGTTTTGGGAGGACAGACAGCAGACGAGAGCTCGGAGAATGGGCAAGTCGATGTGGTCAGACCGCGTCGCTAGCGTTTTTTAGTTGTTTCTGACTCAGCAGGCGGCGCCTTTTTGTCATCTCTTCTGTACGCGCTAACACCAAGATGGAGAAGGCCGGGCATAATTAGTTGGTCATTATTATGTCGCGTACCACGTGACCCTAAGGGGTCGATGTGCGAATGAGCACTGGCCGATATAGGTTTAGGCGGGGTTCGAGAAGACAAAAGGGGCACTGCAGCCCAGGATTCGTAACCACCAGACAACACACAGGTGGACAATCACCATACAATTCGTACACAAAAAGGCCAACAAGTGAGGATAATTGTTACTTGATTGTTATTGAACTTGATTAGACCCACTCTGCATCATATTAATTATATCGTCATCATTTTCGTCATTCATCGTCTTGGCATAATTATCAGCATCAGTACCACTAGCGAGCAGGAGCAGTAGCAGCAGCAAGAAATACATTGGTCAGGAATTTAGTCCCAAAGTTGAGACACATGCCCTTTGCCACCTCATCGGATGCAAGTCCTGCGCATACCAGTACTCGAGTAGCGCTGAATGCCTCACGCATGCTCTCGAACGCCCTCACAGCTTATACTCCTTCGTCCTACGGGGAAACGTCGGAAAGTTGTAATCTACCTCTCTCTGCAACCAGTGCACCAGTCTCACCGCTGCCGGCCGTGGGTTGGGCCCCTCGACATGCCCGACGAAGGGCCCCTCTTATTTGTATCCCATCATCTCAACGATGCGAGGGTGTATCTGAGGCAGCTTCCGTAGGCCAACAGCCAGGATCGGGTTCACAAGCTTCCGGATGTATGGGTTGCAGTGCTGAACTGTCACACTGCTCCTGCACTTGTTGGACACATTGGGGCCCCGCCGTGAATCAGAGTGCTGAGAAGGTAAACCACACCGTCCTCAGGAACCAGAGCCGGTAAGGTCTCTTCTGGAGTGCGTGGCCGGTCGGCACCCCATACATGCGATCCAGGAATGACCCGGGTGGCCCAATTCTAGGCCGTGAACTCACCTAAGGCCGCCATAATGGTGGTACCAAAAGGTGGGCGAGGAAGTGCGGCTTTGACATATGCGTCGTCGTGATGCAGAAGCTGTGGTTTCTCTCCTAGGTTATCGATATAGTGCGATATGTGTTGAGCAGATACCCAGAACCCAGGAAGTAGTCGTTCAATGCGAGCACCCGTGCCAGTAATATGAACTTGTCAAATACCCGGGACTTGTTGAGGAATGAATAGATTCGGTTGGTGTGTCGTCCCTCAAAGTCAGCGCGGCTGAGCAAGGCTGCCCTCCCATGCAGCTGATTAATCTCATCGCGGGCTTCCTTGGCTTCTTCTTTGGTGAAACAATCAGATATGACCACATAGCTATATTTAAGCACGTGTTCGATGCCATTACGTGTCGTAGGGCATCTGAAAAGGGCTCTTGTTGTACACTAGCGCAGACATGTCGGAGCAATGAGACTAAATCTCAACCTCAGGTAATAAGCGGCAGAAAAATGTCAACAAAAGTTTTCAGTTTTCAGTTTTCAGTTTCGTGGACACAGAGGGTTGGAAGAATGTGCTGGTATTAGTATCGTATAGTACATTGAATATATCTTTTTCCCAATGACAGCCCTGTGGCACCCAGCTGACAATCTGGGTGCGATTGTAGGTGCCCATGATCTTGCCAAAACAGGAACGGCGATGCAAAGAATAGTCTTGGAGGTCGCTGGATTGCATTGCCGATCTTCGACAGCACGTGTATTAAGAGACAAGTCAAATGTCTGGCTTGGGACACCACCTTAGTGTCATAGCACTATGGCGACACCACCTACCAAAGGCACAGGCAAGGCCAACTTTGTTCAAACTTTGCATCGCTGAGAGGCCTAAGCTTTGTGGCGACTAGAGCGAGCAACTGTGAGGAGTGGTGATAGAACCAGGCTTACTGGACAGGGTGAATATGAATAAGGTTTGGTGGAATATAGTATGGTTAGGGCATCAGTTTTGTAGCCAGCTATATGGGACATGCCAAATGTAGTCTAAGGTCAGATGGTAACTGCAAGGGATGTGGCTAGGAGTAGGGGTGGTGAGGAGCGTCGGCCTTGTTCCGGATATAGGAAGGACATTGTGTGTATATGAGTCTAGTTCCGCAGTAGACGAAGGTAATGTAGAGGAAGGTCGAGGCCTAGGCCGAGGTATCTAGGAATAAGGACTGGTGTGGTATAGGGATGGCTCGATGGTGCGTTGACAGCCAGGGGGCAAAAGAGGTTCATCTACTAACTTAAGATCGACTCTTAGCCACTAGCACTATCGTGGCTTAGCAGGCCAAGCTACTGAATTAAGCTAGCAATATTAATGCTCTCTATCTTGCACTTGGCAGGTCTCTTGATTCTTTCAATAAGCCACAAACAGGTCATTAGATATTGTTGCACAAGAAAGGGTCCCCTACGGTTGCACAGCCATGACCGACATTAATGCTGTTGGCAAGGTAAAGTATCAAGCCTATGTAAGAACAGTCCCACTCTTTGCAATTCAGGTAGGCGGTAGGCAGTCAGGCACGACAACTCACCCCAGGCTTGACATTGATAGTTATCTGGCTATTGACAAAGATATTATGCCTACCTGTACCAAGGTGTTATGCTTTTCCCAGGTAGGAGGAATCACTAGAAGCAAGGTGAATCTGGTGACAGTGGGCCACAAAAGTTCTGCCTTTGACCGGGTCCCTCTTTCTCTCACTACTTCCTTCTATTCACAGCAACCAGCAATTTGACAACAACAGCAAACCCATCTCTGTACTTTCTTGAAATCTTTCTTGTATTTCCTTTCACTCCAGTTTTCCCCCTTACCTTTCTTGCCCCTCCCCAATCAAAAAGTCCTCACTGCCAAACCGATAGTCATGTGCCAGTGCCGCAAAATCTTCTACACTGCTTGTGAGCACATAATCTATGACCCCTGCACTGCTCCAAAGAACTCAAAGCCTACTGAAGAGAAGTGTAAGCAATGCCATCATTTCTCTCTGTGTTCTACTTATGATACTAATCCATCCACCCTAGCCACTACCACTGCCACCAACGGTGTCAATGGAACTCAAGTCAACAAAGGAGAGCCCAACGGTAGCGACAGTAGCAGCACTGCCACCAAAGAACCTGAACTTGGCATGACCGCCACTGTGACCAAAACCGACTCTCCTAGTCCTGGATCTGGTCCTTCTGCAATGCGAGTTGCTTTTCCGCCCCACCTTGAGTTTATCTAACATCCCATTTCAGTAGTCCTTGTGGCTACAGCAACAGAGCCATGACCCCGCCACAACTCACTTTCTTCTGCTCTGGCATCCCAGCCTACACTTTGGATGTCATTGGGGTCTGTCCACAGTGTCCTCCTCGCATCGGATAAGAAAAAAACGATAAAATCAGCATCAGCACGATGCCCCCTCTTCCGAACGAGAATCACATCATCAGACGGCAAAAGGAACAAAAAAGGTCCAGTTCGCAGTTGAGTTGAGGAATAATAATAATAAACTAAGGACTCACGATTTCTATTTTCTCTTTCCCCCTGACTTTTAAACCTTTTTTCTCTTGGACTAATGTATGGTAGAAGAAGAACCGCGAAAGATGTTCTAATATATGGATCATGTGGTTTTTTTTCTATCTACAATACACAACAATTCAAAAGGGAGAAGAAGGAAAAAAGAGACAATGATTGATTGATGATTTGGATTGATTGGGTGGTGTGTGTCTGTGTCTGTGTCTGTGCTTCTGCCTCTCTTCTTCTTTGAGTCTTGTCCTGGCAAAAGCTTCGAGTCTCAAGCTTCGTCATACTTTGATCATCATGAAATTGGGCAGGAGAGAGGGGCAAAAAAATCAAAAATCAAAAATCAAAATCATCTCATAATCTCATGCCAGATCAAGGCCTTGAGTTCCTCCTTGCCCAGCTGCTCCTTGTTGCGATCAAAGTCAAAGAATTCTTCAGGGATGGGGTCGGCGGTGGGCTCGTCATCTGGGTCGTGGTACGGTTCAAGGTAGGGATGTTTCAAGGCTTCGTCGACGGTTATGCGCTTGGCGGGATTGAAGGCCAGGAGCTTCTCGAGCAGGTCGAGGGCCAGGTCGGAGGTCTTGGGGAATAGGGCTTTTAGGGGGATTTTCTTCTTGAAGGGGAGTGAGCGGATGTATTCGCGGGCGCGGCGGGATTTGATGCCGTAGTAGTCTTCCATAGTTGGGGTGCCGAGGACGTCGAGGATGAGGGTCAATTGGTGGTGATCTGCAAACAAAAGAATTAGTCTCTTTTGCAAGAGCTTGGGAATATTCGTACAGTCTTTGCCAGGAAAGAGCGGCTTGCCACTCAACATCTCGGCAAGGATGCAGCCAACGCTCCAGACGTCGATGGCTTTGGTGTACTCTTTGAAGGTCAACATGATTTCGGGCGCGCGGTACCATCGCGTGGCAACGTATTCGGTCATGAAGCCCGAGTTGTCGTCAGTTGAAGCGGCTGATCGAGCGAGACCAAAGTCGCAGACCTTGAGATCGCAATTGGCGTTGAGCAGGAGATTGGACGGCTTCAAGTCTCGATGAAGGACGTTAGCTGAGTGCATTGCCTTCAGGGCGCGCAGGGTCTGGTAGATGAAGTATTGACAGTGGTCGTCAGAGAGGTCTTGGGTTCGGATGACTCTGTGCATGTCGGTCTCCATGAGTTCCTGCAACTCGGTCAGCGATAGGTGATTTCTGGAGGGTGGGGTGCTGACTTGGATCAGGTAGACTTCGGTAAAGGTCTCGTAATTGCGTGGCTTCTGGATGTCGAGGATGGAAATGATGTTTTCGTGGTTAAAGTAGCGCAGCAGCTTCATCTCTCGCAGCGTGCGCAGACAGAACATGGAATGGTCAAAGGGAGTAATCTTCTTGATGGCAACTTTCTGGCCCGACGGTTTGTGCAGGGCCGAGCTGTAACGGAGGCATCAGACTTGCGAGGGAGGATGAGAGAGAGAGAGTTCCAGATAGGGAACCTACCAGACGACGCCGTAGGCACCCTCACCGATGACATCCTGGATATCGTACTGGTCGGACACGTTGAAGGAGATCTTGCGCGAGCCGCCGGCGGTCGACGACGCAGCAGGCTGGGCCATCGTGGGGACTCTTCGCCCGCACGCAGTTCCGATTTCAGGGCTTTCTCTTGCCACAATCCAAGACTATTACGTAACCAAGGCCTGGCTCGATAACGCCGTGGGCGAGGCAGGGGCCGATAGCGATGGCTGACGAGAAGGGTTAAATCGTGCGTGAGGGAGCGAGAGTTGCAAGCGAGAGTAGCACACTCAGTGTTCGCGGGGACATTGACCCACAGCCCGCGCTCAAAGTGTTTTGGTCTGGCAAGATGGCGACAGCGACAGAGATAGCGATAGCGATAGCGATAGCTGTGTACACAGGTGTTGAAAATGGGCTGAGGCGTCAAGGCGGCAGGCGACGAGCGCGGGGAAAGGAGAGGCCGATGGATGGTGGAGCAAGTGGGGGGGGGGCAGCTACAGTAGCAACACAAGCACAAAGATCGGCAGTGCGACAGTAAAGAGCAAAGGATAATAAAAAGACCAGATGCAAACACAGGGCACACTTCTGTCTTGTGGCACACTCTGTAGGGCTGCAGCAACAAGAGTAAAACTACTGCTGTGTTTGGGCAGATTGAGTGACGAACGAGCAGTGGGATGGGACGCTAAAGGAGAAAGATGGGGCTGGCAGTTGGCCAACGGCGTGAAAAGGGTGTTGTCGCAGCCTTGTCTTGCACCGTCGGCAATGGCACGAAGGCAGGAGAGACAGTCGAGTGATCTTGTGTCTTCACACACTCGGCGAATGGGAGGGCGATGTAGGGCTTAAGCGCCCACACTGGATGGGCGCCCTGGTTCCGCGGGACGGGGGGCAACAACCCGGTCCCGAGGCCGAGCTGGCCATGTTCCAGGTGAGAGAGTAAGAGAGTCAGGGCAAGCAGAGGCTTGGACGCCGTTTCGACCATTTGTTTCATCACTTGACTTTGCCCAGCCAGCCGCTCACAAAATAGCAGGACGGGTCCGACTTTTGACCGTGGACGTGGTGGACTCTCATTTTTCTATGGCACGAAATGCTCAGGCATCTGCTCATTCCTGAAAGGAGGCTTGGTTGGTTATACAAGCGAGAGCTCAGTCTTGTAAGACGACTCTGCGCACGGCATGACACTGTATTATTATTGTGCAGTGCCGCACCGTGCCGTGCCGTGCCGTGCCGACTACTGTATCACCTAGGAGAAATGTTAGTACCAGTGCAGACTACTACGCGTCGTCATGGACTTGCCCTTTCTCGCAGCATACCCATCCACTGCGCTAGCGAGACCCCTTGATCTGCCCGGTCCTCCACCAGCATGGTCTGGGCCCATAAGCGCAGACCTGGTTCTCCATCCTCCTTGACAATGTATAGATGTGGAACGACGATTGAGCCCACGCCTCGGGCACGGTGGTCACGGCTCTTTGAAATGACGGCGCGAACGCGCTCGTTGAAGTCGTTGTCGAGCTCTGGCAGGCGCTGCTTGCCCACTTTCAGCTGGCTCTTGTCTGCCAAGCCAAAGACATCCGAGACCAGCTGGGGAACGGCATCGCGGCCTACCCAGAGGAACTGTGTCTGCGCGTCGTCAATCAGGTAGAGCCCATACGGCACCAGGCGCTCGGAGGACAGGTTGAGTGGCGGGGGCAGGACGATCTCGGCCGTGTTTTGGTCGACGGTGCCGGCATCGTCAGGCATGTCGTGCAGCGAATACATCTTGGGATAGATGTACTGGATGAGCAAGGGTAGAGGCAAGGTGGAGAGCAAGCAGAGGGCAGCGGATCGCATGTCGCTCGGAATCTGCGACGATTTCCTCAGGCCCAAGTTCTTGATAAGGGCGAGGAAGAGCACGGGCAGGGCGCGCATGTTGGCCGGAAATTGAAGACCACCGCCACCCATGCTTCCGCCGGCCAGCTCTTTCTTGTAGGTCTGGAGCAGTTCGACAATCTTGGCCTGGATCATGTCGCGGGCGCTCTCAAGACCGCCGCCCAGGGTTCGCTCGACGGCCTTGTGGCTGAAGTAGGTCGTGATGGCCTGCTGATCGGCAGACGCATACACGTCGGCCAGCAGCTGCGTGGTGGGCAGAGCCAGGGTCAGGACTCTGATGCGACGCTCGCCGTTGCAAGTCGTGTGCAGGACGGCGCTCTGCATGCAGACGACCGACTTGGTGATGGTTTCGTCAATGGCCACCTCAACCACATAGGCTTGGTCGCGAGGAAAGGCCGGGAAGGCGCACAGATCGGAGCTGCGGTTGAAGAAGTTGCCGTAGAAGGTGCTCATGCGCAGGCCGGTCGTGGCCCGCACACGCAGCACGGCCTCGAGGCCGATCTCGGTCGAGAGGTAGTCGGAGAACTCCTTGGCGAACTTGAACGCGTCGTCTTCGCGCGCGGCATTCCAGCCCGGGTAGAAGAATGTCTGGCCGCCGGTGTAGCGGGGCAGATTACTGAGCGAAGCCACATCCTGATACTGCGATGAGAAGAGGAACATGTCGACCGAGATTTGCTGTTTGGAACACTCGACCGCGAAGCTCTTGTAGAAGCTGTTTCCGGTCCCGAGTAGACTGCTCTCCTTGGACGTTCCCAGCAGCTTCTTGTCCTCGCGCATCTCGAGCTTGCCGTGGCCAATGTTGGGCAGAGAAGCCGTCACCACCGTCATCTTGCCTCCGATGGGGCCAATCAGCTTGTGGCCGGCACGCAGCGCCGAGCCCATGGCCGAGCCGCCATTCTGGCTGTTTTGGAACATGTCCTGCAGCTTGTCGAGCAGGGCCTCGATGTTGGCGCGTGATTCGGTCAGGGTGACGAGTAAGTCGGCCGGCGTTGGCAGGAAGGGTTCGTCGAGATCGCTGACGACAAGCATGCTGGTGTTGACGTTTTCAGACCCGTCTCTGGCGATGTTGAAGAAGTGCAGGCTCGAGTCGACGGCGATGAAGCCGAGCCTGGTGCGCCGGTCAGCGTTGGGTATGCGGTCCAGGCTCTCTCGGATGCATCTGGCCGTGGTGGCAAGGAGCCCGCTGGTGACGGCGGCGTAGGAGACGTCGATGAGGAAGAGGTAGACCAGCGGCTGGGGTGGCCGGACCATGTATTCTTGCGGCGCAACGTACTCGACCACGCCGTGATTGAGCTCCGGTCGCTGCCACCGGTCAAGCGCCTTCTGGCCAGCCGAGTCCCAGTCAAAGGCCTGTGGGACATCGTTGGTCAGGTTGCAGATGTTGCACCGCCATCGGTGGCCATGGTCGAGGAAGGTGACAAAGGGGTTGATGTAGGAGCGACATCTCCGGCAGCGCGAGATGATCTGGTCGGGCACCACGGGCACCGGGTCTTCGTTGTCGTGGAGCGACGAGTACGGCTGGATGACGAGCGCAAACGGGAGCTTGGACTTCTTGAGCAGCGAATGTGTCGTTGGCACCGCGTTGAGCGTCGATCGAACAAACTTGGGAGGGCAGTTGGCCGCCGCAGAAGGCGTCACGCTGGTCTAGTTGAATGGTCAGCACGGAAAGAACAAAAAAGAACAAGAACAAGAATAATATCAATATCAATATCAAGAACAAGAGCTGAACTCACATTCGGGGGCAAAATTGCCGGCGGCGGCGGATAGTCGAGCTCGGCGACGTTGAATGGCTGGTTGTTGAGGTCGGTGGGATAGAGCTGGTTCAAGACCGGGGCCCTCGCGGGTCCTGATGGTGGCTGCTGCTGCTGCTGCTGCTGTTGCTGGGTGTGGGCCTGGGGCTTCTGAGCCATGTCCAAGTTGCCGAACTGCTGTGTCAGACCGGAGACACTGTGCTGTGGCGACTGTGCCTGGGTGGGATATGCGGGCGCAGCGGGCTGGTAGCCAGCCAGAGCGGCTCCGTCCTGATGGCCGTACATTGGTGTTGAGCCCTGCTGGACGGCCGCCGGGTTCTGCTGGTAGCCGCCCTGAGGATAGCCGGCAGCGTCCTGCTGGGTCGAGTAGCCTCCGTAGATGGGAGCAGGAGCTCCGCCGGCCTGCTGTCCGCCGAGAGCGGCATTCGCGCCAGAGCCGAATTCATAGGCCTGACCGGCGTACGCTCTCTTCTTGCGGCCGCCAGGAGCCGGGGCCGGGACCGGAGCTGAGCCCGGAGGCGAGCCGGGCGGGTTATGGGAGAGGTCGCTGTCATATTGGACCGAGGGTGCGGCGGGATCGTGGGGGCCAGGCTGGGTCGACGGCGGCGGGCCCTGCTGCGGATATTGCTGCGACATCGACATCGTGCGCGGATGGGACAAGTCCAGTTGCGCGGCCGCAAGGGCAAGACGAAAAGTGGGGAGTGGCAGGCGCAGTCAAGAGCAGACAGTGATAGTGACAGAGATGATGGTGATGATGATGATGGAGGAAGGCAGAACAGAGCGGAAGATGGGCACACTCATGCTGAGATGGCGTGTGTTGGTGAAAGGTGAAGTCAGTACTGGTACGGTAGTTTGTGGTCAGGCAACTTGGCCTCACTGACGCACAGTTGAATTTGTGCAGCCCAAAGGCAGCCAAAAGTGAGGGCGGCCAATCGAGTGGCAGCCCTCAGCAGGCTTGGGAGGCTGGGCACTTATTTATCTTCGAAGTCGTTTTCAGGCACTGTAAGTCAGATTTTGACTTGGAGTACAGTATTCTACCTGTCTATGCACCAGACAGTATCACGCACAATTGATGTGTCTTGCTCTCATCCATCATCTGCTGGTCCGTCTGCTATCTGGCCTCTAGGCTCTGGGTCAGCACCTCTCTTACTCCCGATTTCTTTTGTGCTGGATCCACTCGATATGATATTCAATGCACGGCTGGCTACGTCCGAAAAAACATGCACCTTTTCCAGTCGTAGCCATTACTGTCGTCTTCATCCAAGACAGACGAGGCCAAGGAGAGAAAGCGTCAAAATCAGCCTGCTCGCTCGCCAAATTCTTTGGCCCACTTGTCGAATTCTTCTAAGCCCCTCTTGCTCACACTGGGGCGAATGCTCTCCAGGCTTTTTTCAAAATCTGCCATTTGAATGGCTCTGATGTTTTCAGGTGGAGTAAAGAGTAGGGCCTCGCCTAGGTTGCGGAGAGGCCCCATAGCAGCGTCCTTGGCCAGGGCAGTGATGTCGGAGCCAGAGTAGCCTAAATAAAGATCACAAGTCAGACACAGCAAAGCACGGGAGCGCACGCGGAAACAGGGGGGAGACTGACCATCGGTGAGCTCAACCAGGTGTTCGATGTCGGCTTCGGCCAGATCATGCTTTTGATGACCCAGTAGCGTGCGCAGCTGCTTCTCTCGCGTATCTGCTTCGGGCAAGGGGATGTACTGTCTCCTCACGAAGCGTCGCCTAGCCGCATCATCAATGTCCCAGGGACAATTCGTTGCTGCCAGGACCAAGACGCGTGAGGGATCGCCGGCGCTGCGCTTGTCTGGCTCCTTGCCGGCGGCAGCCTTTTGCAGATCAGACCACTGGATCAGAAACTCGGTCTTGCTTCGTCGGCTGGCTTCATGCTCGCTGTTGTCGCCTCTCTTGCTGAGCAGGCTGTCGATCTCATCGACAAAGATGATGCTCGGACTCATCACCTTGGCCAGGCTGAAGAGTGCGCGCACCAGTTTTTCGCTCTCGCCGTGCCATTTGCTGGTCAGGCTGCTCGCACTGATGGCGAAGAAGGTCGACTTGGACTCGGTGGCTACTGCTCGCGCCAGCATGGTCTTGCCGGTTCCAGGAGGGCCAAAGAGGAGCATGCCCCTAGCAGGCTCTCGCAAGCCCATGAACAGGTCTGGCCGGAGGAAGGGATAGACGACAGCTTCTTTGAGCGCGGCCTTTGCTAGCTCCAGGCCAGCGACGTCATCCCAGTGGACCTCGTCGCCGCGAACGATGACTTCGTTGAGGATCGCCCTTGCCGCGGCCAGGTCGATCCCGCGAGGGACGTTCTTGAGAACCTTCTTCGACCGCTGTTCATGGGCAGCCTCGGCATCGGCATCGGGATTGTCTTCAAGCTCAGAGTGTTCGGGCGAGGTTGACGGCGGCGTAATGGGCTTGGGAGAGTCTGCCGATGTGCCGGCCGGTGCTGGCGGTCGACGTGTCGTCTTGGCCTCCGTCTTCTGGGTCGTGTCCGAGTCCGACTCAGGCTGCACTGCTACACTCCCACCAGCAGATGATTGGCCACCCACCGGCTTTCTCGCTATCGTGGTGACAGGAGAGAGTTTGGCAGACGCTTTGCCCAAGGCTTTGTCGGCTGCCCTCATAGGGTTATCAGATTTGCTGCGAGGAGCGGGCTCCTGTCGTTTCGGCGTAGGCCTATCCGGAGTTCTGGACCAGCGCGGTGGAGACCTTGCCACAGGTTTGCTCATGGTCCAAGTCGGTGTCGACATGTGCGCAGGCGGAGCAGGTGGCCGCGGCTTCTCAGCCTCGTCGGCAACACTGACCTGCGGCCTCAACGTGAGATTGACCAAGGAGGCTGGCTGTGGCCGTGGGCCTGTGCATAACTCAGCCCTGTCCCGCGAGGATGCCGAGGGGACGGTGTAGTCGCGGGGATCGGGCATGTGGACGAAGTCATCGCGTCGTCCTGAATCCAAGCTGCGTCTGGCCGCAGTCGCACTCAAGCGGGCCTCGATTGTTGGATCGGACTCGGGCCGCGGGGCTGTGTGCGAGGCCGAGCTGGACCGGCTATCCCACGCCATGCCGGCCGCTTTGACCGGTGCCTGGCGCGGCGGGCGCTGGGCCGGGCGAGAGGGGCGAACAGCTTTCTTCTCGGGCCTCAGCGTGGTGCGCATGGCCTTGCGGCTGTCCGGGCTCGGGCTTCTCGATGACACCTTGTGCGGCACTGGCAGCAGTGGCGGCTGTCCGAGCAGGGAGGTGGAACGGAGGTAGGGCACACTGGCGGCACGGTCTTTGAGCGAGGTATCGCTGGTGTGGCGCGGAGGCAGCGACGGTCGCGGTGGGAGAGCGGGCGAGGCATGGGGCAGGTCGGTATAGGACAGCGGCGGCACGGTCTCATCGCCCAGCCAGCCGGCCGTTGGCCGCTCCGGAGGGCTGTCGACGCGGCGGCCCTTGTCTTTGACTAGTCGCTTGCGGCTGTCCTTGGAGTCTTTGTCACTCTTCTTGGCCTCGTCGCCGGCCTCCTTGGCCTCGGCGCGGCTCCGCCGTAGGGCCTCAAGTAGATCAACTCGCTCCTTGCACTGCAGCTCCAGCTTCTTGATCGAGTCGAACAGCGCCTTTTCTGTCTCGGACTTGGGTGTGTAGTTGGACGGCAGGCGGTAGGCATTGAAGAAGTAGAGTTGGTCGAGGGCCGACCGCCAGGAGCGTAGGGCTTCGGCTTCGTTGTTCTGTGCGAGACCAGGTCAGTCGACGCACACGAGTCACACGAGTCACACGCTGCGGGCAGGACAATCCATGCGGGCAATGCCGACACGGCAATGCGGGGCTGCCTACCTGGCCCTCGAAGAAGATGGCGGTGGAACAGGCAAGATAGGCCTCATCGTACGTCTTCTGCATAGTCGACGACAGCTTGTTCCGCATCATGGCCGCAGGCACGGGCGGTCATGGAGGAGCCGATCGCGGTGGAGACCGAGTGATGCTAGAGTAGGCGGGACGAGGGAGGCGGGACGAAGCAGACGGGGCCAGGCGAGGCAAGGCGTTGTCTGCGGTCTGGAGGCCGCGCGGGCAGGGCAGGTGCTCGATTGTGTAGGCGTGGATGTAGGTGTCGGTGCAGGTGTGGGTGACGTGGAGGAGTGGACACGGCTGAGCCGAGTACTGGCTGGTACAGCCCGGGCACAGGTAGGCTGTGACGTCGCCGGCCATGCACGCCAAGACTGAATGAGAGCTTAATTCGAGCTCTTCACCACGCTTTTAACATCGACTTTTGCACTATTGTGGATCGGGGATAGGACCTAAATCAGTCAAGTCGAGCACGTGACCCGGTGCGGCCCGCCTAGAGCGATATCACCGTCGCTTGTAGTGAGACGATGGCGGTCACATTGGGACAACTACCATACGACTAGCAGAGTTTTCCGCCGATATCGCATCGACGCTATCCACGAGCGTTGTGTACATATATCGAGCAGGAATTCTGCTCCAGATAGACAATCAATCGATCATAGCACTGCGGTTTCGGACATATCATCTGTCCAACACTATCTTAAGAGCGCTGCCAACATGCAGTAATTGCCACAAGCAAGGGCACAGGAGAAATCAGTGCAAAGAGCCGGTTGACGAATAGTTTAGTTGTATATAGGCATTGTGGTGAATATTAATCAGGTTTGATTGTAAATGGTTGGAGAGAAGTGGGCCACTCGGTGGTGTTGGCCACTCAGTGGTGGATTAGGTTAAGTTAGGAGATTTGCTGAGTCAGCCGTATTATTACATACTGATACGAAATAGCCTACTGTGTAAGGATTGTTGTCAAATACGCGCTCACTATTGGCTGAGCAGGGCCAAGACGGATAGATGTGACCCACACATTCGTCTCTCATATATCGCTCATACAGAGCCCCTTAATAGACAATAAATCAATGAAGAGAATCGATTAGAGGGTCAAATCTTCATCAGAGCAGTCTCCATCGATCGATCATCTCCAGACGATCACCGGGTGCCAGATACGTTCTCGTATCTGACAATTGTCATGAGATTTGCTAGTAAGTAGAGCGTCGGACAGGTATTTATTTGGACGGACACTTAAAGACCTTGAAAACCCCCTCCAACCTGACCCCTCTTACGTGGCTTGCTAGGTACCTTTTTATCTATATATACTGCGAAAACCGCAGGACCAATTGCTCCTAGAATAGAAGCTTTCATTCCACTCGGTTGATGCGTATTACTTACAAGTGTGCAACAGAAACATCGACGGTTTATTATGCCCATGGATCTGTCCTCTCCCGACAAACGTTTCTTGCCAATTGATGTGATCCTCCTCAGCCTTGCCAGGCAGGCTTACTTTCCCATCAAATACCTCGCGATGTCCGAGTTGCCGCATCGCAAGCCGGGCCATAACAGATGGAAGGTTATCGCATCACCAGTCGGCGGTAGTCAGCGACCCCTTCCCCCGTGCGTGACTGCCTTTCCCGCTCCCTTTTACTGCCTCTGCATTCGACCTAAGTCTGGTAGTAGCGACGATGTTTGGAGCAGAATGCAATATGTCTCTTCCTCACACATGATGCCTTGCAGCTTTCCCGCAGGTGGAACAATGATGCGAACTTTGTACCACCAAATGAACGGTGTGAATTTGTCAAGGGCGAGTCGTATGGAGGTGCGGAACGTCAGTACTCCTTGTAAGCCCGACCTTGGAGATGTAGTCATGGCATTCATGACAGTACCTCTATAGACGGTGAATCCACCTCTTATTACAAGCCCTTACAGGCAATTAGCCTATTTAAATTTGATAACTTAAGACTTAAAATATCCTCTGCAACCCACATGATACTGCTCGTCGTACGTTAAGTAGTTATTGAGTCCACAATATTCTCGCCATCATGAGTTCGTATTACGCATGTGTACTTCGGTTGACTTATGTTACCCTTCTTGGCCTCAGAGATGAAAGTAACACTATTCTAAGGGCCGGCTTTGCATCGAGGCAATCAAAGCGGATGGTTATAATAGAAAGTGGGGTGAATTGAACTGCCTATCCTTCTGCTGGTGATCGACCCTGACGTAATAGGTAGCACGCACTATCTGACCCCGGTTTCTGAGAAACAAGACGGCTTTCTGCCAGGTAAGCAGACTTGACCACCCATCAAAATTCTATCTCATGCAGCCGGCCCTTACGAGCCTTTTGGCCAGCGTTTTGTTTTTTGGGTCCTTACTCCGTACATATATATATACGCTTCCAATTATCCGAGCCGCACTTCATGGTCGTGCGGAGGCATGGAAGGGCGAGGTGAGGGCCTCCCCTCCCGCACCCAAGGCAGCAGGTTGCTTCTGCCGCCCGTAGCCCTCGCCCAACGCCTTGCAATGCTAGACATGCCAATGCCGATGTGTGACCGGCGGGTATCAGTAGAAATCACGACTGTGCAAGATGCCGTCCACGATGATGATGGTAGCAGTGGTGGCGGAGGTGGTGGCGGCAATGGAGAGCGTGTCAACAACAAGCAAGATGTCACAGAACCTTGCGCTGGGCTGCAGCGTCTTCCTCCCTCAACGTACGCTTGAAGTAGGCCTTGGCCATTTCATACGACGACCTGCAGTCAGTCCCTGGTCAGCATGCAGCTCGGAGCACGGCGCATTGGGTCACAACAGCGATGTCGGAGACTTACCAGCATATTGCCGTACTTGGCATGGTCGAGATGATGCGTGGCCGCCAGCCCCTCATGAAGCCAGCCCAGCCGAACTGCTGCTTGATGATGGTTGCGGCATGGAACAGGCCGCGCACCTTACGGATTTCATCCTGCTGACTGAGCCCTCGTGTCTGGAGCAAGGTTTTGATGACATCCAATGGCGTCGTGATGCCGGCTGCGAAGGCTCCGGCCAAGCCGCCAGCCACGCAGTGTGTGATCGGGTCGTACTCCCTCCGAGGGTTCATCACTTTTGATAGAGACTCGTAGGCCATGAATTGCGTTGCGGTGAAAGGAACAGTCATGCACAGCGTCGTCGGGTAGGAAACGTAGAATGCGGCCAGTCCTTCGGTTCGGAAGACCTGGCGGGCGCAATGGGCCAGCGACGTGTACGTGGAGCCGTGCACCTGCATCCGCTGCTTGATGACTAGGAGCACACGTCAGTGGGCGCTCGCTGAGTAGTGTGGCCGTGACGCAGGCCTACCGTCAAACGGGTTCATCAACGCATCGCTGGCGATTGTGGCAGCTGCACCGCTGGCCGCTGCAAAGAGCACTTGTCAGCCGGTCATCCATTGTCTAGGGCCGTCTCCGACATACCAGCAGCCACGGGGTGGTGCTTCCCATCTTGCTTGTTACCGCCTGCGAGCTCCTTGACCACTTCATAGGTGCCAAAGTAGACAGCGTGAGCAGGTCCTGCAGTGTCTTCAGCTGGCCGTCGTACAGCCCCCCGTGCTCGTGTGCATACCTGCGCCAACAATCACACTCGACACACCGCGCCACAGCGTCCGCAGTCCTTCTAACCGTGCTATCGTCGAGACGGCATTCGAGATGCCCGTGTAGATGCCGCCGGCCGAGGGGTTGATGACCTGCATACGTGTCTGTGGCAGTATGTTAGCATTGCTGTCGGCTGTGGCTGTAGCTGTGGCTTTGGCTGCACCGGCCCAGCGTATTTGTGCTGTGCGTACCTTCATCAGATCGACCGGGTACATGACTGTGTGTTCCTGCACCTGCAGTCAGAGCTTGTTCTGTGTGTGTCTCAGGCCCAGCGTGCTAGCCGTACGGCAATGCCGGCGAATGCGCCAGCCATCATGTTGTGGCCAAGGCCATAATTGGGTGGAAGAGCTTCGTAGCTGCAGCATCCATCGTCAGCATTCAGCCTGGGTAGCATCTCATCGGGCAGCAGGTGAACCTACTCATAGTCCTCGCCAGGCACAGCATCAGGGCTTGCCGTCGCCGTCGACAGTGGCATCTCAGACGCCGACAACGCGGCAGGGAAGTTTGCTGAGGTCGCCACGATGGCGATAGTGATGGCGATGGCAAGGTGATGGCCGGTGAACAGGTGTTCCCAAGGTCAAGTGGCGTCCGTTGTGGTCCCTGGTGCACATCTAATTGCAAGGCATCACGCACACAGTCACAGAGCCAGAAAAATCGCGGTGCACTGGCGGCTGGTGGAAATTTAGCGTGCAGTCGTGAAGCTAGAGGCGAGACCCAAAAAGATTTTGGCCCGAGTAACCTTTAGCAGTCTGAGGAGTGATAATAATATTACCTCCGCTTCTGCCTCGGACTCGGACTTGCGGCCCTCGCAAGCTCGCTCAATTTCTTTTTTGTGTCGTATACCCCGAGCTTCGTATGTCCAGGGTATATGCGGTCATCAGACACCTGCTGCAGAGCACGATAGGATCCGCACACCAGATGTGCTGAGCGTATTCGATACCAGCGTCTTCTCTAATTATGCCGCAACATTTACCCTCTACCAACAGTGGCTAAAACTGTGGAGGATAAGAGGATAATAGAATAAAAGGACCAGTGATCATGATGGAAATCGCTATATTGTGCTATGCTATGTCGCGCTTCAAGATGCAACCCACCAAGTGCTGTAACCGTCTCTCATCAAACACCGTGTCGCCAGCCAGCCAGTCCCATCTCATACGATGCACGTTCTACCCTGTCATGCCCCTGACACCCTTGCCTGGAATCAGCCGTCACCGCGAGCAAAGAAAATCAATCAATCACCCATGCGCTGCTGCTGCCTCTGCCCTGGATGCTTCGGCATTCTCGCATTCTCGCATTCTCGTGACCTCATACTTCAACATTGAACTTCCACTGATCTACAAGCCTGGTCAGCACAACAACAGTCACGCAGTCAAGGCAAGGACAAACTTGCCTTTCTTGAGATTCTCGGCCGTGTCGCTCAGCAGAATCTCTCGTCGCCGGTTACAGTAGCTCGTCTTGTCAAGGATGACCACTTTCAATGCCGCCAGCTCGTTGACCGGTTTCTCGAACATCGCACTCAGGTTCTCCACCGCCATCTCCAGGTCCTTCTGGTTGTCTTCGAAAATTTCCGTCATGTTGTTGCGCGCCAGGTAGAAGGCAAACGCATACGTCCACTTAAGCGTCTGTCGGCACGCCTGCAGAGCCTTGGACGCGGTGTCAAGGAATTGCACCTCAATCCACGACATGTCCGATTGGCTCTGCAGGCTGGTCATCTTCTTCTCCGTCTTCAGCCACAGGTCCTTGTCCAGCTTGGCCGACTGCTCGTGGTTGGCATACCGGTTGTAGTAGTGCAGATAACGCTCCAGTGAATGCCGCGACTTGGCCTGTGCATCACGTGCGTCGGCCCCAGACTTCTCCGTGTAGCGGTTGCAATTGTACCAGCTTGTGCCGTGCTCCAACCACGGGCCCATGCACATCCAGCAGAACTCGTGCTTGCACTTCCGACAGATCATGTGGTTGCAGCCTCCATTCTTCTCGATAGTTGACTGGCACTTAGGGCATTCCTTCGTGTTGGCCGATATCCAGTTCGATGTTTCCGAATCGTCCTCGCACTTCTTCAGCCACTTCTTCACCAGTCCACACGGCGCCGGTTGGTGGTCGGCCAGCGTGCAGCCGAAGCAAAACGCGTGCTCGTGGCTGCACCGCACCGTCGGTACAATCCGGCTCATGTCTCGCTTCTTGATCGGACAGTCAATCGCATATTCGCACTCTGGCGCCGGGCACCACTTCAAGTTATCTTTGTCGTCAACATACGTCCGCGTCAGCAGCACGTTATACCGCATCATCACGTCGTCTCTGACCAGCAGCCTCAACGACTTACCGTCCACGATGCGTGAACAGCCTTCCCGCGGACACTGGATTCTGGCTGCTTCACCCTCTTCTCTGACTTTCTGCGTCAGATACTGCGAGTAGCAGCCTGTACAGTATCGGTGATTGCATTTCATTGCATATGTCATCAGGCCCGGAGCATCTTCGTAACAAATCTCGCACTCAAAACCTTTGACTGCCTTGGTTCGGGGTGCCTCGGAGAAGGTTGGGCCCAAGCCGGCCGCTTCGAGCACTTTGGCCTGATTGTCCACGTAGCATTCAATCAGCTTCTCCTTGTTCCACCTCATAAACCTCAGCAGAATGGCCGCTTGTTCGGCCGGCAGCTCAAGGATGCTCGACACTTCGTGAAACTGCTTCTCTTGCTGTGACTCAATATCGGCAGGCGTGAGCACCTTGAATTCGATCTCGTACGGCTTCGCAGGGTTCGTCAAGTAGTCTTTGTCGTAGCCGAACGTGTTGTCGCCCTCTGGGTCGAAATCTAAGCCGGATCAGTGTCTCAGCCGGTGGCGCTGGGCTCTCCCTGATTGAGGCACTCACCTCCTCCAATGCTGCCGATCTCGCTGTCCTGTGTTCCGTCATCGAAGTCCAGCTCGTCGCCGCTGAGCAGATCCGACATCATATCATCGTCTGAGTCCATGGTGGCAGATGGGGACCGACGCTCCTCTGATATGGGGGTGCCGGGCGTTTGCACCGCGATGGCGTCTATTTTCCTGGATTTGGCCGACTTGGACCCTGCGTCGTCACCGACGCTCTCAGAGGCCTTCCTCTTGCCGATTTGGGTGGGCGTGGTGGCCGGAGGGAGGGCAGCTGCGTCTCGTGGCGAGACGGCAGGCTGCTCTGACTCAAAAATAGGCGGTGCGACGGCTTGCAGCAGCAGTACGGTTGTGCCTGAGTCGGCACAGGAGTTGGGGAAGACGTCAGGGAGATAGAGTTGAGGGCTCTGGTTTCGTCGGTGTATGACTATGTGTGGCAGATGCTCTGATACAACACTACAGTCGGACAACGCAGTCATGCGCCCAACTGTCGCCTAACCCAACTTGCAGTAAGTTATGTAAGAGGCCACCGTCTGCACCCGAGGAGGGGCCGCCTAAAAACAGAGTCTTCAGGAGGCCAAAAGCTGGTCGAGCCGCCTAGGAGCCTGATCCAGCTGCTTGGGCCGTATATTACGTACGGTAAGTTACAGCATGATGTAATCCTGGCTAACGGTAGCCTCATGCGGGCATGGTCAATTCCACCAGCTCGCCTGGTGATTAATAATGGTGCTCGTTGCTGCCTCGCACTTTACTGATTAAAATAAGTTAAAGAATCATCAAGAGCATTCAGATTTGAACTGAAAGCTTTAAAGTTTAAAGCTGCCAATGAATGCCTAATTACGCGCCATCGTCGTCGTCATCGTCGTCGCCGCTGTCGTCTTCTTCCACTTCCTCTTCATCGCTTTCACTCTCCGCGTTCTGCAGCCATTCGATGAATTGCGTCGCCTGTTTTCTCACCTCTCGCATCCCCTCCTCAGCCGTTGAACGCCCATCCGACCACCACGACAGGAATGACTCCTCAGCGAGCACTTCCAAATCATACAAGTCTTTGACCATGAACAGCAGCACCTTCGCTCCTTCATGCCGTCTCGTGAGGTCTTTCTGCACATCGAGCAGGAAGTCTACCTGTTCAGCAGTAGTTTGCTCGGCTTGATCGCGCCGGATCAGCGTGTGGTATGCCTGCAGCGTGCGTCTGGCTGCGTCGGCTGCTGGCGTAGCCCCTTCCACCAGACTTGATATCCGCCTGGATACCGCTGCAGCAACAGCCCTGCGCACCTCGGTCTCGTCTGCTCCTCCACTAAATCTCAGCCCCATCAGCTCGCTCAGCATATCGTCTGCCTGCTTTCCTTCCTGCATTCTCTGCACCAAGATGGCCACTGTATCCTGCTGAAATCGATCGTTCGTCTCATCTTCTTCAGAGACACTAGTGGCAAAGCTCTGCCTTCGCGACCCGTTCAAAGGTGATGAGGGTGTTGAGATGTCGGAAGCAAGAGTAGACAATGACTCAGCAAACGCTTTCTGCTGATAGACGAGGCCAGGACTGAAGTCATTTACCTCGCTATCGCCGTCCTCATACGCAAAGTCGGACTGATCGGGGGCCCTGTGTTGACCGTCACCCTCACCACTAATCTTCGTAGTGACCTTGATCCCTGCCGAGATCTTTGTGCCAGAAGGAATCCTTACTCCAAAAGAGATCAAGGCGCCTGGCTCAATGATGCAGTTGTCCCCAATCAACGATTTTTCCCCAATAATCGCTTCCGAAATCTTGACATTGTCGCCCATAGTGACATCGTCCCAGATGTATGACCGACTTATGTCTGCTCCCTTTCCAATGCGACACCGCTGGCCCACAACACTGCGCTGGACTCGACTTCTCTCACCGACACTGCTACTTGTCCCGAGAATTGTCTTATTGTCAATCTCGACTGGCCGTGAGACTTTGACGTTATCGCCACACACCGGGCCTTTTCGGCGTGGCTTCCACTGACCATAGGCAGAAACACGGTTTTGGGCTTCGAGGCTAGGTATTGAGCCTGCGACCAGATCCTGGGATATTTTTGCGTACGACCAGAGATCCTCTGACCGAGCTGCATAGTGGTTTTCTAGAACGTACACATGGATTGTCTTGCCATTCAATTCGTAGTCCTTGAGCACTCCAAATACAAAATCCTTCCGCGGGCTTTGATTGTCGAAGTTGTCAGACCACAGACTGAGAACATCCGCCGTGCAGATGTCCACTCTGCAGTCGATCAGATCCTGTCGGATGTCCAGTTCCGGTGTTTTGAGTATTTCCGGGTCGATGTGCAAGCTCTTGGGACTAAATCTTGAGCTTTCTTCGTAGTGCAGACATCGATCCGCCGCAGGGTCGATGACAAACGTCGGGATGACCGAATTCGATTGCGAATAGTACCCGGTTTGAACTTCTCGGAGGACTAGAGTCATAATTGAATTCTTGTCCCTCTCTCGTCTGAGCTTGTGGGCCTTCAGCGCTCCTGTAATGGGAAAGTCGCACACCACATCCCCGCTTACAACGAGGAAATCCCCAGCCAGGAGATTTTTCTGGTCCAGATCACGCATAACATCGCCAACAGACGCTGCCACGCATCGTATCAACTCGAGCTTTTTGAACGGCGAACTGGAGGACTTCCATTGTGATGCTTTGACGTGTGTTTCGACCTGATCAACATGGGAGCCGGCATAGAGATAGACCTCTTGCACCCCAGCACTGGCAAGGAAGTCAAAAGTGTACTCAATTAGAGGAGTATTGCCTAATGGCAATAGACACCTGGGACGCTCAAGACTGTAGGGTGCAAACTTGGTCTCGAAAGTGTCGGCAATGATCACAGCTTGAAGTGGTTCCTCTTTGTTTTCTTCGTTTGCACGCCCTTTGCCTACCGGTTTTGGTGGGGGCATCCCGAATGCGCTTCTGAGTGGCCTAGCTAGATGAGCTGAAATGCCATCTGGGCGATTAATCCGGCACTGGTGAAGTTGGTATGAATATGAGGCACCGCACAGAAAGATCACGTGAAAATGCTTGGCAAGAGAGCTCTAAGGTTCTCCATTATGGTACCTAGCTAGCTCTTTGTAGGTGATAGCGCCTTTTCTCTGGGACCAATGTCAATAAGACTCTCTGCACTTCTTTTAAATGGAAAGTATGATCTGTTCCAACATTGGTACAAGCCCCAAGAAAAGGAAATCGGTGCCCTAGTTCCCGACTCCTACCCTGATCCCCTGATTCTCCAACTGATTAACTTACGCTTATCATGGCATCTCCGGAAAAGATCTCTTCTCCACATCGGCAAGCGCACTTCGGAATATCTACCCCGTACGGCGGAGATGAAGAGAAAAATAGCACTTCTTCAATCTGAAGCTTGAAATCGCCGCAACTACGTACGCATTAGCTATTAGAAAAGGAGTTATTTTCCAGTCACCGATTGTCTCGCGTCGAACAACTCCGTATGAACATCTCCCTCTCCCAAGTGCAAGCTTGCCAACATCACCATGTCATCCTTCCTCGAGTCGTCAGCCTGGACACTGCGGACGGCCAGGCACTTCACACGGTCGCGAGCCTTCCAGCAAGCTTCCCTTGCACGTACCTTCCATTCCTCCCATGTCCGCTATGACATCAACAAGATTGTCCCTTCTGCCGCTGAAGCTATCAAAGATCTCAAGTCCAACAGCATCATCCTGTGCGGTGGCTTCGGTCTGTGCGGTGTCCCGGATACGCTCATCAACGAGGTCGCAAAAAGTCCACACATCAACTGCCTGACAGCGGTGTCCAACAATGCAGGTATCCCAGGCGCTGGTCTTGGTCAATGGCTGGAAACGAGACAAATCAAGCGAATGATTGCTTCGTACGTGGGCGAAAATAAAGTACTCGAAGGCCAATACATGAACGGCGAGGTCGAACTGGAGTTGACCCCTCAGGGCACGCTCGCACAGCGTTGTGATGCTGGTGGTAAGGGCATACCAGCCTTCTACACCCCGGCAGGATTTGGTACCGCAGTGCAGACTGGCGAGATCCCCCTCAAGTTCAATCCAGATCGCACTGTGGCAGAATTCAGCAAGCCCAAAGATGTCAAAGTTTTCAATGGCAAACCATATGTGATGGAAGAGGCCATCCCAGGCGATTATGCATTTGTGAAGGCATACAAGGCAGACAGGCTTGGTAATGTCCAATTCCGACTTACTGCCCAGAACTTCAACGCTGCCATGGGCAGAAACGCAAAGGTAACGATCGTGGAGGCAGAACATATCGTGGAGCCAGGGGAGATCCTACCAGAAGCTGTTCACCTGCCCGGCATTTACGTCTCTAAAGTCATCCAGTCGACGGCTGTGAAGGGGATTGAGAAGTACGTCAACGCGCCTGAGGAAGGCCAAACCGTCAACGCAGCCCTTGGAGAGGGCGAAGCAGCGGCCAGGCGGGAGAAGATCGTCAAGCGTGCGGCCAAAGAATTTAAGAATGGCATGTATGCGAATCTGGGCATCGGAATGCCGATGTCTGCGCCCACTTACCTTGAACCATCAGTATCTGTGACCTTGCAGTCAGAGAATGGCATCTTGGGTCTTGGTCCGTATCCGAAGAAAGGTGAGGAGGACGCAGATCTCATCAACGCTGGCAAGGAGACGGTGACCTTGCTCCCTGGAGCAAGCACGTTTGGCTCAGAGGAGTCATTTGGCATGATCAGAAGCGGAAGAATCGACCTCACCATGCTCGGAGCATTCCAGGTGTCGGCTCGAGGTGATTTGGCGAACTGGGCCATTCCTGGCCAAAAGGTCAAGGGTTTCGGTGGCGCAATGGACCTGGTCTCTAACAGGGAGAACACCAAAGTCGTGGTGCTCATGGAGCACACTGACAAGAAGGGGAATGCCAAGATCGTCAAGACGGCTGATTTCCCATTGACAGGAAAGCAGTGCGTGAGCAGGATTATCACCGATTTGGTAAGGCAACTGTTTGGATTGCAAACAAAGCAGAAGAAGCTAACGTGCAGTAGGCTGTCTTTGACGTTGACTGGACCAATGGACTCACCCTCGTTGAGCTTGCAGAGGGTGTCACTGTCGAAGAGGTCCAGGCCAAGACGAATGCGCCCTTTGTGGTTGCTGAAACTCTTGGTTCTTTCTAGGCATAGTGTGTGTTAGCTATCGTTGGGTTGCATGGCGTTGCATTGAGAGGTGGATCATATGATAACTCTAGACTACTGCCATGTGTATTTGAGCGATGTTGGCTAGAATACAACTATACTGCTCAGGAGCCAGATTGTCGACATCGCTACGAGAAGGGCTGCTCATCATAAAAGTCTATTTCATATTGTACCATACTCTAACGTTTTCCAATGAAGGATTCTCATTCTATCTTATTACCAACTAGCTAGTGCACTCGATTCCTATAGCTGAAGGAGTGTCTCGTAGTTGCAAGGCAAATCAACCAGCTATGCTATTGGCTAAGGACTAATTAGGTCTTGAAGTACTACTGGAATAAAACTAACCTAGTTTGGGCGCTTCGGTGAGATTGCCGAAGTACGGCGTTAATAATGGTTTGCCCCCAGTGGTTCAGTCAAGACTGTTGGGAGAGCTAGATTTTCACCTGCAACATGTCGCAAGCACTTCACATGTCATTGCAGAGGGAGGAACCCGAAAGCGGACCATCCACTAAACAAGCAGGCTACACCCGACACCGACTTTCCACCGATCTCGGGGCCTTTGGGCTTGCTGACGAATCGAGACACATGCCACGGCGGCATCGTCAGTTATGACTCACTCTAGATATTCTAATCAGCATTCTGGAATCTGTGTCCAGTACAACCGCGTGGACACTGCACGTAGTTACGACAGGAGGGCTCGCGATTTGTAAGGCGAAGACTCATCAAAAAGTATTCTAGTCTTCGTTTCGTCGAGGCCCCAACATCTACGGAGTTGCCGTTGCTACATTGTAAATTTTCTCCAGGCGAAAATACCTGCCTCTCGTGTGGCGCCAACTGGGCTGGCACATGCAAGTTCGTCCCCTACCAAAGTTTTCAACGAAACACGAGGACACCACAAAACATCGATCTTTGCGGGCCCTGTTTGAAAAGGACAATTACCTCATTCCAATCGTCAACCACGGCTTCAGAATCGAATTGAGGAACTTGTTCGATTTTATCCCTCCTTCTCAGAGTGGCATTCATTGGCGCCTTGTGATGACTTACATGTGACCAAGCTTTTCAGAAGTCTTAAAGTTTCAAACTTTCTGTTGATTAGAGGCGTCAATATAATCAATCCTTGACCAGCCAAAACGCCACTCGAAGAACTACTACTCATAGAAACCTTGCTCTATTCCTTTCCCAAAGCCAAAAAGAAAAAAGCAAATCTGGAGATTCAACAAAACTATTACAACAAAAAATCAAACTACCCCGCGAAGCAGCAGAAGAAGCAACGTCCTGCAACGATAGCTCGCAACCAGAAATGCCATCGCCTCCACCGCTTCCACTCTCTCTCTCCCTCGAGGAGACCGAGCAACTTGCGGGCTTGGCTCGCCGCAAGTCTAATGACAGGGTCGTCCGCGAGGATCTCCGCCTCAAACTCGCACACAATAACATCCTCGACTCGTTACTTAAAGACATCGCCAAGCGCTCACCGCCACCGTCGCCGCTACAACGGTCCGTAAAAGCAGACCACAAACCCCGGACAATCAAATGGGCCACGCAAATAGTGTCGCAAGTCGAGCAGGTGGACGATTATGACTTGGCCAACGATGACAATGACGAAGAGGAAGACATCGCCGGTCTGAGCCTATGCAGAATGTCGAGTCGGCCTGTCAGGTGAAAGAACCCCCAAACCCAGTGACACTTATTGAGATTGGGATATTTTTTAAATTGTTACCGGACTCATTTATTTCCCACCGGCATCACCATTATCGCCATCATCAGCGTTATTACCATCATTATTACTATGGAAGATAACTGGATTCACGCTGCCGATGATGGTACGATTACAGCGACGATAATCGTGGTGGTAACAAAGATGATGGTGATGATAACCAGGACCGAATCTTCTTCCCCATCCTCTACCCAAAAGAGGGATCCGACCAGGAATCGGCGACAACCAACCGACCGACCGACCAGGGGCTTGGCACATACATACAACACAAGAATGTACACCAAGCTACGAGACCCGATGTTCTTTGAGATGGAAGACAAGAAACGGAGATGCCCTGATAATCTATGTCAATCTACACAATCTAACAAAAAGGCATGAGGGAAAAGAACAGACGAAGAGCTTCTACGAGGGCACCCGCATTTAATGTCGCATGTAAGCGAGTTCAGCAGGGAGAGGAGAGAAAGGGAGAGGAAGGTTCTGACTCACTAGAATGGAAAGAATAATAAACAAGGTGCTGACTCAGTTCTGTGTCACAACGCACGGACTTCCATAGACAACATTTGCAGATATCTCACTTGGGTTTCTTTTACTTGGTACAGTGCTTACTCCAGATTTCAGGTGCATTGAATGCTACTCAAAGTAGTACGAGTATGAGAACTTTCGTATCCTGAGCGGGTCGCAAGGATATCATTCTTCATTAGAGTGGCGAGCGAAGTTCGATCTGCTAGTGGCCTGTGAGTTTGCTGCCAACATCCCGTTACGAAGACCCTGCCTGAATGCATATTGCACAAGACGCCTCTCACAATAGTAAAACACTACCTACGGTACTTGAACGAGGATGCCAAGGCAGCACTTGGTTGCCGTCATCCCCTGACCGATACCGGCCAGCCAGTCACCTGACTCCGGTGTTCTCTCCTAACTTAAGCCACCTGCCTTAAAACTTGCCTGGTCATCCTCGGAAGTACCAACACTCACAGCACTCGTACTGTAGCTGAGGCACTAAAGAGTGACTCAGCAGCCTTCCTGTCTTCCTCGATCATGTCAATCGCCTCGTCTAGTTCACCGGAGGCAGCGCTGGCGTAGACGTGCAGCCTTGCGGCTTCATTCGGCTGGATTCCATATCCCATTTTAGTGAGTGTCTTTACGCATTCATCGATCCTGTTTTGGGCCCAAGGTGAAGATTGGCCATGGCCTCGGCTCGGAGTGAGAGACGGGTGATGGAAATTGGGCACTGAGAGGACTGGCCGAGGAATGAGATTTGATGGATTCATGGGTGCCGCGGTATCGTCGACCGAATGCCATGTACGAAGCGGTACTGGCAATGGTACTGGCAATGGATGACCCTGCGTAACAGGAGGGGGTCGAGGGGGTGGCACCATGGAAGGTAGCTGTGACCGAGGAAGCGTAAGCAAGGGTGCGTCTTGGCCGGCTGCGCTCGATGGAGGCTTCATATGGCGACGCTGTTGTAGACTAAAACTGCGTTGTGGCAGCGGGCCGTCATGATGGTAGTATCTTGACGGCTCGAGACGCGGTGCATTCGTCAGGGAATCAAACGGACGAGTGAGCCTCGCAGCAGGGTCTGACGCAGTGACAGTCTGAGCACGGCGAAGACCTGTGGAGGGATAGTACTGATCTGCAGGAGGGCTTGTGGCACGGTAAGACACTGCGGGTGAAAGTGATCGTTTTGGGACGGAAGGCTCAATTCCTGCCATACGGTTGAAGAAAGCACCCGATGACTCAATCGCAGGGTTGACGCCTGCTTGATCACAGTGCATTTCAGGCCACAATCCGGGTAGTGGTTTGGTCGCACTTGAGACGGCTCTGGCCGATGGAAAGGTATGAAGCAGGGGATATGGCAACGCGCGATACTGGCCAGCATCTTCGGCAGACTGAGCTCGGTAGTTGTTGGATAGGGAGTCTGCCTTGATCTGATTACGGCGTCGAAGCATGTCGGCCTGCATCGCGGCGACTTGATCCCTGCCGGAAGGTCCCACGGCTATTCGTTGAGCTTCAAGCTGGCCCATGGTGGGATAACGTGTTAAGGCTGCTTTGGTGGTGGTGGGTACGATGTTACTAGGGGCTGCATCATGGTTCTTCTTGAGCAATTCACTAATAGTCTGTGCCCGTCGCAGTGATGTCAAGGGCGGATAACGAGCTGTGAAATCCGGATTTGAGCTTTCGATGTCCATGATGGATGCAGGCATGCTCGAAGAAGGCGAATTATCTGCCGGCTGCGGAAGTATAGGTACTGACCAATTCAGAGTTCGTTGCAAATTGAGAGGTGCAGGAAGGCTTGGTGCTGACAACAGTAAATCACTCTTGGATGTCGAAGTCTTGTCGGGTTGAGGCTGCTCTGCTCCAGCTGGGTCGGAGCCAGCAAAAGCGGTTCTAATCTCATCTTGGAGGTTGGCGAAGCTCACTCGCTGTGGTGACTCGAGTGCTAAGACAGGCAGGGTTTGCTCGTTCGGAGAAAGCAGAGCAGAACGTTCATCATCGTCGTCATTTTCTCCTGCATCTTCTTCTGCTTCAGCAGTGGTCGTCTCTTGAGTCTTGCCCTTCTTGACGGCGCGTCGTGCCTCTCGTTGGGTAACCCTTTCCAGCCTTCTAGTTCTCTTATCTTCTCGCCTTTGCTCTTTGGCAGCAATCTTGGAGTCCTTCAGTGCGGTTCTCACCATCTTCCCAGCCATCTTGGCCTCTGCCTTCTTGGCACACTTGCATACGAAAATTTCATGGTGTGGAGCAGGGGGTGTGGTGTGAGTGTTGGTCGCAAGCGGAGTCTCTTTATTGAGATCGTTGAGGACTTCAAGGCCCAGCTTGCTAATCTCAGTGGCAACATCTTTTAACCCACCAAGGAGCGTCTCGACAGGGCTGGCATCGGTATCTCTTGTCTTCTGTGCGAGTGAATGCAGTGCCTGTGCGGTATTATCGAGGATATCGGCCAGTCCAAGCGACTCGAGGCCTCTGCAAGCGGCAGAGAAGACAGTGTCGAAGTCCTGTCGGAAGTCGTTCGACGGAGCCTTGATGCTAGCGGTTGCCGCCAGCGACACATTAGTATTCTCAACAGAGTTTGGAAGCTGGGCTGAAGAGTGAACCTTGGGCTGAGGATCGAATGGTTCAGGCTGAGAGGCGGGCGGGGTTGGGTTTGGGTCAGCTGGAACGGTATCAGGTTGCTGTACAAAGGGGGTGGCAGCAGCCTCGGGGTCGGACTCAACAGAGCTCGTGCGGTCACTACGCAAGCTCTTGGAAGAGTAGGCCTCGTGCTCACGCCAGATGGCTAGGACGTTGTCGGAATGTTGAATCTCAAAAAGGTGGACCATGCTATCGTCCATAGACCCACGACGGGAAGTCGAGCCTTGGAGTCTGCTGTTCGGGCGACGATTTGCCGCTCTTATTGGCTCGCCCAGGCGCTGCTGGAGTTCAAGGCCTGAGCCGACAGTGATGACCTCACCGTCGTCGTCGTCGACATATGACAGAACAGCGTTGGGGTAAGACCTGACTGTCGACTCGTACTGTGATTGGGAGATGTGCAGAATGCCCGTGCGAGTGTCGTACAACTCTCGAATGCCAAAAGGGGGCAGGAGGGGGGTTCTTGTTTCGAACGACATCGTCTTGCCTCCGTCCGGGTCGATGGGCCCAAAGCAGACGAGTAGCAGACGAGTAGAAGACAGTTCCCAGCTGAGGGCGCCAGAAAGGAGATTGGGAGCAGCGTGCAGATATCAACAGTCTCGGAGTCACCAGGGGAAAGAATATATAGAGCGGCTAAGAGTGAAAGGAAGAGGAGACATCGGCGTCCGGATGAGGCAGTGTCGTGGCTGCCTAGAGGCGGGGGGATCGACACAGGCTCTCTTATCGATAGGACAACCAAACTTCAAGCTATCCTTTAGGGATTAGTGGCTGGAGCTAGTGTAAGTTACTGTAAGGTACGACCTGGCGCCTTGATGACTGGTACAAACAGTTCGACATCTTCTCCATGTCATTCTTACGAATTACGACTACTAACTAGTCTCCAGGTCCTCGCGCGGCTTCTTTCGCAGTAAACTGCTACTCCTGCCCCTGCCAAACTCATTCTCCAGCGCAGAAGCCCCCAGCCGACCTATTCTGGCTGTCAAATCCGTGTTCTGTTTCTGCAGCTCGCCCACCTGCTTCATCCACATGTCGCGTTCCTGCTCAAGCACCTGCAGCTTCTTGATCGCCTCATCTCGCTCCAGCCGCAATTTGTCCCTCTCGTCTTTCTCAGCCTGCTTGCGTTGCTTAGCTTCTAGTTTCTGGGTTTCGGTTCTTTTGCGTTGGTGCAGCTTCTGAATGTCCCGTTCGTGCCGTTCTCGATGTTTCTTCACGTCTCGCTCGTACTTCTCCTCAGCCTTCTTGAATGCTGCTTGCTCCTTCTCCGTGCCATGTTCTTTCTGCTTGTCCAGCTTCTCTCGTTGCTGGGCAAATTTCACATCCAGTGCTTCTTTACGTTGCGAGAGCTTCAGCATCACCTTCTCATGCTGAACGTGGATTTGCTGGAGCTGTTGAGAAGGCAGGTCTGACAATGGCTCTTTCTTCACGGATGACGAAGACTGATGCCCTGAGACAAAGCCCGAGCTCACATGGGACTCCGCTGAAGCCCACGATATGGACGACAAAGTCGATACCAAGTCGTCATCCACCGTTGTGCTTAGCACAGTCTGGCTATCTGTAGTAGAGGGGTCTTCAGCCATCGTCGCTTTTAGCCCATGCCTTGCTACCGTTTGAGGCAACATGTTTGACAGTTGGCCAGAAACAGAGTTGGCCACTCTAGACGACCGGGACGTAGCGCTGTCAGCGTGGGTGGGCATGGACTGCTCACTCGTGTTTGTTCGTGAAGTAGGCACGCTCTCTGACGAAAGTCCATGCCCAGTCTCATCAATAACTGGCTGACATGTCTCGTCTTCTTCAGAACCCCCTGCCAGTCGTTGTTCGTTTTCAAAGCTGGTAAGACTTTCCTTTCGGAAGGCCCGGGGAGGCAGTGTGGAAAAGGTTGGGCTGGCAACGTCCTCATCTAGCTGGCATGCCCAGTCCAGAAACTTTACTGCGTCTGAACATATGCTCGCAGGCGTGCCTCTCTCAACCAGAAAACGGGGTACACTACCTCCGGGATCACTTCTAGTGACCATGATCCATTCTACAGGATTGTCCTCCGGGTCGTACTCAAATCCGTCTTGGCTGCGGCGTGAAAAGTTCTCTGGCATACCGACTGTGTGACTTCGTCTTCGGCCTGATGGGGAAGACGAACGCGAACTCGAATGATGGGGCGGCATCAAGGTGTCGTTCTGCTCACTGCCATCGTGCAGCTGAGTCTGTAGCTTCTGTGCATTTCGGATGAGTAAGTCTTGTGCCATGTCGTGGGAGTGCTTTTGATTCCCGTGACTCAGATGGCCGAGATTAGTCTGTGATGTTGAAACTTTGAGCTTCCTGGGCACTTCTCGAATGAATTCGACACTCTCATACTTGCCTCGGATGAACCCCGCTCGAGGCTGTGTTTCCGGGTGATTGCACGGTTTCGAGATAATCATGTAGTTCCGCGGCATCAATTCTGACGTGTCGCCGTGCGGCTTCATAGCATTCGACGACGTAACCAGGAAAGTGACAAAGTCTCTAGGCGTGGTTGGTCCGGGAAACTGTGCACTTAGCTGGTAGACTTCCAGCTTGCCTCGATTGGGCACTTCGGTCTGCTCAACTCTCATTTCAGCTCCAATTCCTCTGATGTTCCCCTCTCCTGGGGCACCCTGCACCGCTAACGAAGCAGGGAACTCATTCCGGAAGGCTGCCTTGAACTTGGCAAACCCTAGTCCCTCGTGGACACTCCTTCGTGCAAACCAGGCTCCTTTACCGTCTTTGCCAGCGGCTTTGTATACGGAGATTCCCAGCACATTCTCTGAGGACTTGAGCTTCAACGGCTTTCCCCACTCTTTCTGCAACGAGGCTATGTGAGGGGGGGGTGGCTCGCTACGAGCCGCTGAGGCCGACACTTCAGACGCATTAGAAGCCAGTGAGGAGACCGTCTTGGCCCTTGGCCGCGTGAGGCCTTCATCGGGATCGGCGATGGGTATGGACTCGACTATCGTCTGGGCTTGTTCCTGTAGGTTGGCCAAATATTGGTCCAGCTCCTTCGTCGACGTGGGTACATCACTGAAATCCACAGGAGAGAGCGCCTGGAGAGCGGTGTGTAGGGCTGACATGTTGCAAGGACTGCACGAGAGTCACAGAGGAGCAAGGCTGTAGGTGGTTATTGAGGCATCCCGTCATTTCCCGCAAGGCTCGTGCTCTTTGTCAGCCCGTACTCAGAGTTTGCCGCCGCCTCATTACCCTAAGCCAGCTAGACTCTAATCTCCCAGGGAAATCTACTCCTTTTGTAAGAGCGTTTTGTGCTGAGGCAAGGGGGTGTGTGTCTCGAATAGACATACTGGATGGCCTGAGGCCATTGTCTTGCTGTATCTGTCGTCAGAGCATTCGGGCCCGACGTCATTGTGCGCTTTTTGCCCGGGGCGGAAGTCTTCGCCAAAATCCGGTGGGAGTGACAGGGGGGCCTTCTTGCGTTTTGCGGCCGAGAGAATCGACTGTTTTGCTCCGCTTCCACCAACTTCTGCCTTTCGCCTCGCAAGCGGCAAAGGTCCGAAAGACCACTGGCGATCGGTGGTTCCAATCATGACTACATCGAGGAAGAGGACAGTTAAGTAGAAGACTCTGGATGCTGTACATATGTGGCTCTTGCCCGTTCGTAAGATACTTAACCAGCAGTCGCCCGCTCATGACTTCCCTGAGTACACGCAAAGCAACCAGACCATTACTCAACCCTGCCTCCGCCACATCCATATATTGTCAGGTCGGCCCCAACTTATCGATCAGCACCAGTCACAATGCCTGCCTCTTGCATTACTTTGTCGTCGACTTTGACCAACCCAAGTACCAACACGTTCAACGATGCTCGTTCCCGGAATGACTCAGGCAAGGAACCTGGCACCTCAAAGCCAGATTGTGCATCTCTAGCCAGGTGTCATTCATTCCCGGTAGCATTCTGTATATTCCTCGCCCTCAACATCAGGGCCAAGCTAAGCAGGCGAGAGGGCAACGGGGATACAGGCAACTCCTATAGAGACATCGGCCTGTCACCCTAGCGACGAGGAGTGACAAATCTTCTACCTCAGATATCCATCTTTTAGCATCAGTCAAGTTCGGACATGTGAGGCCGCATATTACAGTAATACAGCGGAGGGGAGGAAGAGGACGAGCCGACATATGGCATTAATGGCTTCACGACCAAATGATACCCAACCAATGTTTGATGGGGTAACGACCTGAACAACATGTTTAGTCTCCATAAAGTAGTCTAAGCATTCGTTCCCAAACTCGACTCCCCGTCATCGCACTCTCTTCGTCGCGAGCAGCCAACCCAAGGTGCACACCTGCTAGAGAGAGAATCGCATCGTTGCAACGCAATGGGTGATTTCAACCCTAATCTTTCTGGACAGATCCTCTGTATATCATGTTTAATCACATCCTGTTTTCCCAGCACCGCCTGGGGCACACCTGCAAGAATTGGGGCCAAAATGCATGTGACATTCGAGACTCTCGTACGTTAATTATTAGTTGACTCACTAATTAAGTTACAGTAATTAGCAAGTTAAGTCGCATGAAACCACTGCCTGCGATCACCTTCCTAATCGGTCCCATCCCACTATTTCCAATAACTTCTCTTGTTCTCTAGTTCATCTGTCAGTCTAAAATGCTTGTTTGAGTCACTAAGAAGCTTGTCTATGTTAGACCCTTGGGCCTCGGAGGACAGTCATCGCCCTCCTCATTCGCCCGACTCCCGGCCAGCAAAGACAAGACAAGAGGGAGCCCGGGTCGGCTCGAATTCTCATCCCCTTCACTCTCCCCCACTTGAGGAAGCTCGCGAGGAAAAGAGAGAGGAAGGGAGCGAGCAAAGAAGGTGTCTCGGCTCCATCCGATAGATCAGTTTCACTGCCCTTCCAAATCCGTCGCTCCCGACAAAATGAAAATCAGTTAAAGTGACGTGCGCCACGTATTCTTGTTCAGCTGTGCTGCTTCAGGTATAAAGCACGAATTGATCCGATGTTGTTAAATGAACTTTTTTAAGTTGTGGGATAATATTTTCTCGCCTATTAACGTTGTCTTGTCACTTTTTGCCTGCTGTACATAGCTTTACAATTCCTCACACATCATTGGGTCCCTGCGCAGTACTTTGAGTGTACACCCAGAGAGTATCAGTTCTCTTTGCATGTGGCTGTTCTTTTTGCAAGACTGTTTTTAAAGCACTTGTTTGTATCATTTATTTCGTTGTTGTACTGTGTGACTGTTGTCTTGTCCCTTGGTCACAATTGCCTGGTTCATTTTTAGACCAACTACACTTGAGACCGGCATAAACTGATATTGCTGGTTACTGCGAAACTGAGTGTGCCCAATTGACAGCGGGTTGAGCGGGTCTGAGATCAGGTACTTCACAATCGAGTTTCGCGACCTTGTGTTACTGAGACTCTCCCAACGTTTCCGAAGGTGGGAGGCTAAGTTATTCGCTAGTTGTATTCCATCATCACTCGGCTCCAGTTTGACGCATCAGCAACAACAGTCACGAAATCACTTTTCAAGTTCGACATCATGTGCATCTACTACACCTTCCACTGGAGTTGCTGTCCTGGTGCTTGCGCACCTGCCCCCTACTTCATGCACTCAAATTGCGAAGCAGCCGAGGGATCGCGCCTGATCGGTGCAAAAACGAAGAAATGCAAAATCGAGTTCCAGATATTGGATGGTGCAGATCATGACCAGCCTTGTACTCAATGTGGGTAAGTGCATTCCGAGCGAACCTGGGTGAATGAGACCTGATTCGATACCCATAGCCTGAAAGCTTCTGAGATCGGTGCGGCGGATGCGAATGAGTTGCGGCTGGTGACAGGAAGCTGCGACTGAGAGAGCCCATTTCTTGAGCCCAAGATCTCCGATTCTACCGCAAAGTGAAGGGTACACTCTCCAAGTCAGATGATTGCATAATTGGCAGAAATCGGCGTGCGCTGTCCTTTTGACGGTCCGGCTTTCGGCAAAGAGGCACCCGAAGCCAATGATTTCTCTTCCTGGATCAACCGGCCTATGGCAGCATTGAGGCCTGCTATTTCGCCGTCCCAAGCATGGCCACTCCCAGCCCATCGAATTTTGCACGACGAGTCGACCAGATACACATACCCAACAGACGAGTTGAGCAGACCCATGGCATCTCGTGTCTCATCTGAAAATCCTCGGCGAATGTCTCGTGGCAGCTTGATCATAAAATAGCGGTCCCAGCGCTCTTTTGGAATGTTCTTGCGCAGTCTGCTTCGGCTGAGCTTGATCAACAGTGAGGCCATCCAGTCCTTGGTCATGTTGACATCCACCCGTTGCACGAGCGCAGCGTTATTGGAGACAATGTCCTGCAGCTTAGGATTATTTTTGGGACTGAGAAATGTGTCAACCTGCTCCTGTGCCCATTCATTGGCTTGCATGCCGATGATCGAGATCTTCCCCTTCAGCACTGGTGTTGTGTCTCTGCCACCATCGGGCCCATCGCCAGATTCAGATAGTGTCTGGCCCCATATATTGGGAAAATAGAGCGCCTTGTCTCTTCTGAACAGACGTGGATTCGACTGAAAGCTTTTGCCCTTGTGGTGCACTAGCCGTTTCCACTCTTGGAAATAGGGTCGTAAGTACGTTCGCAGGTAGACTTGACGCCGCTGGAGTGCGTTGCTGTAGTCTTCAAAGTCGGCGATCCTCTCAGACATCGACCGCGTGTCAACAGGCGAGTTCTCGCCGGGTCGCGGAGGAGTGGGCTGGCCAAGTGGACGGGCGAGCACGGCAGGGGTAAACTCCTCGCCTTTGACGCCTCTGGGGATCGGAATGCGAGAGATGGTTGACATGTTTTCGGGATTGCGGTCGATACCAACATGGAGTGGGATCTTTTGGGCCGCCTCCCTAGCCTTCTGCTGGAGGATGATCTTGGACTGAGCTCGTTCCTGAGTCGACACACTTCGGATGAATTTCGTGGCTATCAGACGAGAGACACATCGGCTATGAGGCCGCCGAGCTAGGGCCACAAAGAGGCCTAGCAGCTCTTTCTGGCTCATGGTCGCAGCTGAGCAGTGGTGGGTCACTCGTGGCATCCGGCTGTATTGTTAGAAGCTGCACCAGTTATTCCAGTCACGTGATTGGGCGTTTCCCTCGCGTCAGTGAATGCCAAGCGCCAAGAATTCATCAGGTGGTTTCAGCGCGTCATTCGCGCGACACTTGGATTTAGTTCACATGCCATTGGTTGCACAGCGATTGAGAGACTCGGCTTCTCTTGATGAGTCCAGGCTGTCCTTGTACATGCCATGTCTGGATACCAAGATGAACCCCCTAGCTGCTCAAAAGCGCAGGGTACAAAAGACACAATTTTTTCAGGATCTTGACAAATTAGACCAGTATATGCATGATGACAGCGATGACACTGTCCATACATCCGAGGTACAGCAACCTTCATTTGCCTTACATGAACCGTCGAGGCCCAAGAAGCGTAAGTCCATAGCGGCACTCGGATCTCCTATTCCTGGTCCATCATCGCTATCCTTACTGTCAGAGGCACCGAGACCTTCAACATCAGACGGCCCCGCACTGCATACCGCCCTCCCTCAACAGAAACGAGCGCAAACAACAGAGTCAACGAAAGGGACCTCGTTAGCACCAAGGGCAAGGAGGGCGGACCGGCTTCCTCAGGGGCGAAAAATATTCAACGGACTTACCTTTTTCTTCATCCCGAACCAGAGTTCGGACCCCGTGCGTAGAGTACGGATGGAAAAGGCAGTTGCCCATGGTGCTAAGTGGACTCAAGTTTTCGACAAGGATACCTCATACATAATTGTTGACGACAAGCTGGATCTCAAGGAAGCACTCAAGGATCTTCGAACTTCAGCAGATGTGTCCAAAACTCCTATGGTGCGTATGCGATGGCTGGTGGACTGCTTCCGCGATCACACTGTGCACGATATGCGTTCTAGCCTCTTTCGAGTTCGTGGCATGAAGGACCCATTCTGCATTCTGGACAACGAAGATGTGCAGGCTGTGGCTCCTGCGCCCAAGGACGCAAAATCTGCCATGGTGATGTGCGCTTTCAATAGGCCCAAGTTGGAGAGGCCCATGACTCAAGATGACTTCGCTCAAGCAATAGACTTTGTTCAAAAGGTTGGACTGCTCGACTACCAGCAATTTGTAGATGGTGAGTCTGCGTCCGAAGAGGTTCAGCCTGGACGCATCGGCAAAAAACCCGAGAGTGCTGAATGCTTCAATTCAAGGCTCCAAGACTTCTTATGCAAGGAGAAGAATGACGGCTCTTCCACTAATCCAAACCTACAAACCATGTATATCTTGCAGCAGTTAGCCATCTACTATGAGAGAGTCGGGGATAAATGGCGCAACTTGGGGTATCGGAAAGCCGTCACTGCTCTTCGATATCAGCAGACCCCGGTAAGAACCAAACAGGATGCACTCCTCATCCGAGGTATAGGCGAGAGCATTGCGGACAAGATTGAAGAGATTTCGACAACCGGACATCTTCGCAAATTGGAAATGGCTAAAGCTGATCCTCACGAGCAGTGCCTGATCATATTCATGGGAATATATGGTGCAGGATTGAAGCAGGCACGCAGGTGGCTCTCTCAAGGACATCGGACGCTGGAAGGCCTATTGTACAATGCCGAGCTGACTCCGAACCAGAAAATCGGCGTCGAACACTATGAACACTTCCAGGCTCGCATACCTCGAGAGGAGGTCCGGAGACATGCGGCCATCGTTGGCGAAGTGCTTAGCTCTGTTGATCCGGGGTTGCAAGTCATTATCGGCGGCTCATACAGGCGCGGCAAAGCCGACTGTGGAGATATTGACCTCTTGATCACCAAAGCGGACGCTAGCCTTGACCATATCCGCAAGTTGATGACCCAATTTGCCATTCCTGAACTTAAGAAGCGGGGCTTTTTAAAGGCAGAGCTTTCTGTGAGCCAGTCCCATGATAATGGCTCCAAGTGGCATGGGGCATCAGTGCTACCTAATTCTTCGGCGTGGAGGCGCCTGGATATGTTGTACGTGCCCTGGGATGAGAGGGGTGCGGCGATGATCTATTTCACCGGCAATGACATCTTCAATCGCTCAGTCAGGCTCTTGGCCAGCTGGAGGGGTATGCGCCTAAATCAACATGGCCTGTACGAAAACGTGATGAGAGGCAGAGGGCGGACTAAGATAACCGAAGGCAAAGTGTTGGAGGGAAAGGATGAGAAGAAGATTTTCGAGCTCCTAGGCGTTCCGTGGCGGCCTCCTGAGCATCGTAATCTTTGACAACTTCTCTCGTGCCACCGTTCGTTATCCTTGACGCTCATCTAAAGTTCTCTTGGCTGCGGAAAAGACACCGCCCACGCGCTCAACTCTAGGGGGTTGCTGCACCGCATTTCAATGCCCTGTCAGACCCATCTAAATTATCTCGAGATGGGAGAGGTCGCTTAAATAGTTGCTGAAGACACCCAAGAGGATGGGCTGTTATTATTTTGGGATTGCACCTTGAAGGGCTTAAAAAAGTTGCTGAGCATTTCCAAAGTTCCGTCTTGGCAGATCATCTGCCCTTGTTGCGTCTGTCTGTCTTGACAAAATTTGACCCCACTGCTTGAGATGGTGCCATGTTATCTCTCCCTGAAGTTCTTTAGCGGATTCTGCTGGCTTTAAGTTATTCTTCATTGATACTCGGACTGAAGAACTCCTCTCTCGGGCAATGTATGCCCCGATGCAACAGCCAATGTCAATGGGAGTCTAATGACAGCCTTTGCTTACCGCCTTCACCTTCAGTTTTGGGGTTCTACCTCTCTCTCTCGCTGCTCGCCCCGTTTGGTCATAAGTGTTTCGCTTTTGGTTGGGGAGAGCTGGGATCAGCTCAAGTTAACCGCTTCAAGTGTTGGAAAGTCTGCAGTTGTATGCATATTTCCATTGACCATGTGCGTTTTTCAAGGCGAACTAACAATGTCAGACTGTTGCTGTTGCTGTTGTTGTTGTTGTTGTTGTTGTTGGAGGAGGAGGATGAATGCAAGATCAAAATGGGCCGAAAACCAAACCAAGTAGTATTGCAATACTTTGATCGCGGATCGAAGCTGGACGATTCTTCGAATCGATACCAACACACATGCAAAGCCTGCGGGGCACTCTTTCCCAAGGGCCGCATCGAAGGGTTGGTCAATCATCTGACCAAGAAGTGTCCGTCTCTGGCCCCGAGCCAGAAGCAACACATTGTGATTCAATTCTACAATCTTGGTCCCGACACCAACTTGCCCTTGCCCGAGACTAAAAACGAGCAACTGGGTGGCAGACCTACATTCGGTGTGCCGCTCACACCAGTCAAGCAGAATTTCAACAGTCTCAATATTCTCGCAGAGGCGTCTAGACGTGTTGGCGGCACAACAGCGACCGGTCCACCCAAGGATGTGGGGAGCTTTGTTTCATTTGACAATAATCTCGACCCTGGCATTCCCTTGGATCCTACGCTCGACATGGATTCCTTCACACACAGTTATCTGAATGATGAGGATAGCCTAAATACGAATATGAACAGCTTGGCAGATACGGTTGCGCTGCACAGGCCGGAGTTGAGTTCCATTGCGGCATCTGCGACCGAAATGCTCCCTGGCGCTGGTAGGCAAGATTTAGATTTGCCGCAAAGCACAGCCGATGAGGAGATGCATATGCTGCCTGCTGACAAACCCAAGAAGCCAGCCACCTCTCTGGAGATACAGCCAGATGCGGGGATGCTAGTGCCTATGCCGAAGGAGGCACACTTTGTGGCTGAGCAGGGCACATCATTCAAGTCAGCAAAGCCCAAAGTCAGGGGCAAATTCGGACCGGTGCGCCGACAGGAGGTTCGCGAGATGCGTCAGAGGGGTGCGTGCTTAAGATGTCGGATGCTCAAGAAGACGTGTTCGAATGGCAGCCCGTGCCAGGCGTGTGCGGCAATAGAGACACCACGTATTTGGAAGACTCCTTGTATCCGAACAAAACTGGTCAACGAGTTCAGCCTGTACATGGTTGGCCTGTATAATACGACTGCATTCCGCGAGCTCGCAAAACTGAAGCTTCAGACTGTGTCTCAGGAGAGTACAGGCTTGGTGGAATTCTACCACTTGGATGGCAGTCCTGCTGGACTCTCATTTCGAGAAACACGGCTTCGATTGATGGAAGGCTATCATGAGATGCAAGATACGGGAGATGGAACTGCCTCAGAGAATGGCTCGATGCTCGAATGCTCCATCATTAACTCTGACACAGAGTGGATTGGAAGGGCGATGGGTTCGTACATGCACAAGTACCAAGACACTCAGACCTTGGGAGCGAATGAAGACAGGTGTTTGAAAGCGAGTCTCAGAACGTTGGCGGCAGTTGCGGAGCAGAAGAATGACGGGCTGTTGAGTCGAATTTTGCTATTGTGGACAAGCACGCTTCTTCTCGTCGACCGTGGCACTCGGCGATGGCAGGCAGTTGTGAATCCTCCTGTATTGGAGGGTAGTCGAATGGACACTGGTGAGCAGACACAAGCACCAGCGCTGCCGAAAGTGTCGGCCTTCTCAAATAGGCTGATGAACGATCAGCTCCGGGCGGGAGTGGAAATGCAAGCAAGAACGCTGAACAAAGCCATCCTGGCCGAGCTGGAGCGGCGGCTTGTTCAGAAACAGCGAGAAGGGCAATTTGAGACGTTCATAGCCCTGATGGTGCTGTTGAATTGCTTCGAGAGAATGTGTTGGGCGTTCAAAGCGCAAGAAGCAGGACAGCCACCGGACAAGTGGCCGTTCCCGCAACGCAACGCGGATGACTTTGCCCGCGAGGGTGAGCGATTTGCCGACATTATCGAGGTACTAGCCGACATGCGAGGCCTCATTCGCGAGACACGCTTCGATCCTGTCCAGAATATGCTTGTGCCGCTGGGCAAGAAAGACAGTGATGCTACTGCTACTACTACTACTACTGCTGCTGATGCTGAGGAGCGGCTTGTGCGCAACTGGTTCCAAGAGGCGGCCATCACAAAGGAATACCTGCAACTCAATAGCAACAGCAGAGAGAAAGCCTTCGATCCGACCGACTTCCGGTCGACAGATGGACGATTCTTTGTTCGCTTGCTCCTACCCGATGTCATTCAGCCGGGCACTGGTAGCAGCAGCAGCGACAGCAGCACAATTGGTCCTGTGGCTTGAGAGATTTCCCGATTGATTTTGCCCCTTTCTTCAATTCGCTGGTTTGAATTTTTGGGTTTTGTTTTGTTTCACATGATACCCAACCCTCAGCTGGTACCGCAAAACAACATGCAAGGCGTTTCAGCGATGGCAATAGTGTTAGGTGATCCAAATTGAGCAATGGCAGAATGACAGAGATGACAGGCCGATACATCAGGACAGGAGTGAGAGGGAGGGAGGGAGAGCAGAGAGGGGAGAGGGAGCGTTGCCGTATAGAGAGACCTAAGGAGGTGTGCAGAGGCCCGCCCGCAGTGTTGATAGAGAAGTTTGAGATTGATTGACGATAATAGTTGAGTGCTGGTGGCCACAGGTCACAGAATCATCTGAACCAGAGACATTCTGTCCGTTTGTTCTCTTGCTGAAACACCAGGGAATAAGGGTACCTGCTGCATTGACAGCCACCGCAACTCTACCAGTCTACCTTCTTACCTAGTCTCTTCTACTGTTTCCCCCTGTCTCTTCTTTTTCCTTTTTTCTAGCCGCTAACATTTTGGTATTTGCTTCTCTCGCGCGGGCGAAAATCCTGGCTGCGACGAGGCAGAAAGAGCGGGAAATAGTTGGGACGGAATAGGATAGTACAGAAAGAAAATGAATCGAGTGGATGAGTGACAGTGTCGCACGCATCCTTTCCTTGTTTTAAGCTGTCAACTAGCCGAGGTGTCAGCTGTCAGATGTCTTCTTCGGTAGAGGCGCCGACAGTAATACGAGGACGGAGATCGCTGCAGGGCTCTGTAAACTCGCGTGACGGTAGATGGATCTGTGTCATTTTCTCTCACTCTCGTTCTGTCTGAGTAGATGAAGATCTGGCTGGCTGGCTGGCTGGCTGGCATAGGAAGGAGGGGCCAGGACTAGTTGGGCGATAAGGGGGCCAAGGACACCACAAGAATCAACAATATTGAAAATAAGCATTCTACTCTCTCTTCGCATGTACCGTTGAGTTTGCCATGTTTGTATTCAACTCTTACTTTTTGCTCTAAATCTTAGCAGCACGAGGCTCAGGGGTCCAGGGGGGAGATGGGCGGAGGGGAGGGCTGTTGGAGGGACGAGATACTTACGTTGCATACATTACGTGTCGCATACCATGTGTCGCGCATTGAGGAAAAGTATAGCAGGTAGTGACTTGATCTGTGATGTCTCTTTGTCTGTCTGTCTGTCTGTCTGTCTGTCTGCATCAAGATTAACTTACAAGTGGATGATGATGGGTCTGATGGATCTGAGTTTGAAATTCTAATCTCGGATTCCACAAGCAAGCTAGAGCATGTTTAATTTTTGTGTTTTGTGATTTTGTTTTGTTCTTCTTGTTTGTCCGTGCGAGTGGAAACTTGAAAGCCTCTTTCTTATGTGGTCCGATATTCCATCCCCTCGGTAATCTGAAACACGGGTAATAAAGACTTTTGGGTTGTGTTACTAAGGTTCAATGCATCGGGCCGCCATAGGTGATTGAATTCTTGACTACTTGTGTGAACATCAGATTTGGGGGCGGGAAACAAAGAGGGCGTCGTCGTCCTGCTGTAACCAAGCAGAAGATTGCGGGTAGGATCCCCCTAAATTTGGGTTCTCGTGTAGTTTGGAATGATGGCACGGATCATGGTCGTCATCATCATCATCTGGTCTGAAACGCGGGATCCGAGTGTCAAGTCAACTATGAGATCAGGTGTTATCGCTCATCCGGCGGGTTCTCTGAGTACGTAGCGTGGATGGATGGATGAATGTAGATACCCAAGCCAAGGTCACGCTGCCACTTGGGGGCGTCCATTCGGCTTGCTTTCCGCTACCGGGACAGAGAGCGTTAGTAGGGGGCGACGATGGAACGTGCGATAGCAAGCGGTAGACAGCACAACGAGATTCGAAAAGATGTGTGACGAGCTGAGCCTGGATGGTGAAGATTGTGGGCCGGAAAAGAGGTCGGTGTGACTTGCATGATCTGGCGAAGCTGTGGGAGCGGGCCGAGGCAGGAAGGCTAAGCAAGCGCAGACATGTTAAGCCCTGACAAGCTCTCGTCAATCGGGGCCTCAACGATGGACCCTACAGTCGGGTGTGCGGCGGCCATGGATGATCGAAGGGCTTTGGTTGGCGGGAATGCGGGTTCAAAGGCGAAATGAGCGACTGGAGGGAGCATCATGTCGATCATCTACCCTGGTCAGAGTTTGCGTAACCGAGAGGCGTCTGGTTGGCCGGGCCTGAACAGATGACCTCAGAAGACTAGTGGCAAGTCCGGATTGAGCCGAACCAAAGTTAGTTGGAGCTTGTCCAGTACTGTGGCATGCCGTCAACCACGGGTTTGGCTTTGGTGTTGCTGATTGGGGGACGGCCGTGGTGCAAATCAAATGAGAAGGCACGGATATGATCCCATTCTTCGACGCTGGTCATTTAGTGCCTGGTGGAGCAAAGCAACAGCGGCCTTGGAGGACAGAGTCTGGGGGTGCTCGCTGTGGCAGCGGGAGCCTGGTGCGGGACAGCAGGCGGGCGGTTTAATGAGGTCACGAGTACCTGTTCGAACGCGTGCGGTCCGGGGCAGGTTAGGCCAGGCCAGGGATTGGCATTGTTGGAGCATCCCTGCAGGCAAAAGGGAGAAATACAGTTAGGCGCCTGCCTCGCGGGCACGCGCGTTTGACTGTTAACACTCATGGCTGGCATGGATGGTGGAAGAGTTCGCAGGAGATGTGGCAAACCCCACAGCTTTGGAGCCTGTCTCAAAAAAGTCGATACAGTAGATTGAGAGTGTCGGTGAAGTGGTAGCGAAGATGGACCCTCGGCTGTCAGTCAGACTACGATGATTGGCTGGTGGGGGGCCCTGTCGGAGCTGGGATTGCCCCGGGGCAGCTGCAAGCCACAACTGTCATGGGACATGGACAGAGTATGATTGTGCTGATAGAGTGTCCACATTATGGTGTAACTAATAATGATGGAATTCTCTGTTCGCGCCAGGGCCGTATTCTGCCTGGTCCTGGCGCCAGCTGTGAGCTCAGCATCGGTGCTGAGGTGGGAATGGTGGCTGTTGACCCTGTGATCAGGCCACTAGTGTGTGGGAGTCACCAGACTTGAATTCTTAGTAAGGGCTTACAGCGAGTCAGATCTATGACATCTGGGAAGCTAGGGCGCGTGCTCGGCGCGTCAGACTAAAGGTGGATCCACGCAGTGGTGGGATACCGAAGTGGCTCATCAGAGTACAAACTTGCGAAAGGCTAAACAGGGTTCAATAGTCGAGTCCAGAGAAGCTGTTGCTGGTGACGGGTCGAGTTAAGATGTCGGGAGTCGGGAGAGTGAGTGGCAGATGGTGACACTGTGACCACTTGAGCCACAGCGCTTTCGCCACCGCCTTCCGGGCGGGGACAGGCCGCCACCGAGGTCAGACTGTCCTCCTTGGCCCCAGAAGGAGGAGTTCGCACGCAAAGAGGCAGCTGGTGGCTGATTCGGCCCACATGCATCAGACTGATCGCTGGCCACTCTTGTTCCAGCTGGGGTCTCATTGGCCATGGCCGCTATATCCGTGGGCTCAGTGGGTCAGGCAGATGGACGAAGGCCCAATCCATGTGCGCAGCGGGAGTGTTTCAGTAGGAGGTCGCCCACCCCTCCTTGGCGGAGCAATGGAGCCATGGATCGATGGAGCCATGGATCGATTGAGAGATGGGGCGATTACGATTGAGTGACTTGAGCGATTCAGATGCCGGGTGGGGCTGCCTCTCCTGCCCCCATGGCTCATGTGTTCGTCAGGAAAGACTATCTCGTATCTTGCGTACAAGCTAGGCTATAGCCTGCTCGTGCTGCTAGTGCTGCTAGTGGGCATGGTGGTGGACGTCGCAGCTGTCGCCATCAAGATCAAGGCTGGTCCCGCACGCACGAAGTGGACTGGCCGCTCCCAGTCAGATGCTATCTTGCATGCGTGAGAGTGCACCGTCTATCCACCTGGGCGATACGAAGCTTTTAGCTGCTCGCTGGCCTGTCATCCAGTCATCGGGCTGGGGCCGCACATGCATTTTTTGCCGGGCCGCAAGGCTCTGTCCTGGCGCAATTCGCGGCTTGAACTGCCCGTCCGGACAAGCCCCTACTTTGTGGGCTCTGTAGCGTATTGGCGTGTTACCGGTGCGGCAAAGTGTATTCTGCAAAGGCTCGCGCATTGATGCCCCAAAGTCGCCCAGAGTCGCCCAGAGTCGCCGCGGTGCCTGCTTTGCTCTTCAATCACCTCGGAGCAAAAAAAGGGCTCCAGCCTGCAAGACAAGGGCGCCCTAGGCCGTGCACTAGCTCCTTGGGTCCTCCGCGTCAGGCCGAGCGGATGCTCCTTTGCAGCCGCGAACGCCACCACGACGCAGCATCTCCTCGACCTGGGCGCGCGCTGACATTGACGGCACACTGACTGCACGACGGGAGCGTCCCTGGTGGCGACTGGTCAACCGCTGGAGGGTGCGAGATTGTTGCTGCTCCGTGCAAGGCGTCGCTACTGGGACGGAGCGTGGAAACGGAGAGCACGCAGCTGTTCGGTCGGTCCTTCGTTTTCGCAGCACCGCGTGCCGCGGGTAGAGTCAGCAACAGCAGCGGCGGTGGAATCATCAGCAGCGTCAGCGTCAGCCGCTTCATCATCAGCATCATCAGCATCATCATCACCGCGCCTCACCGCCCATCGCCGCGCGGTCGCTGGGCCCCTGTGCCACGACCGCATCGCCGCCACTGCACCTCACCGCACCGCACCTCACCGCACTACCGCAACGTCGGCATCGGCAGCGTCGGTACCGTCACACCACCCGAGCCCGCCATCCACTGTCTTGCGCTCCGGTGCCACCACACAACCACCAACCAGTGCTGCGCAGCAACTCTCCAGCTGCTGATGCAACAGCCCGCGCGCCTGCAGCAACCGGTCCCTTTGCCAGCTGCAGCTGCGTGCGCTGAAATCTGAAATGTCCATATACTCGCAGCCTCACCAGCCCGCCAACGGCCTGAACGGTATCGGCGACATGAACGATGGCCAAGGCACGATCAACCCGGCGGCGCTCAATAGCGGCGGTAAGTCATCGTCATCTGTCCTTTGTCCCCTGTCCTCTGTCCTCTTTCCGCTGTCCACTATCCACTATCCACTATCTACTATCCACTGTCCACTGTCCACTATCTACTATCCACTGTCCACTGTCCACTGTCCGCTGCCCACTGTCCGCTGTCCGCTGTCATCCGTGACTCTGTATCTCGGCGCTGCGGCCTGGACTGCCCGCCTGGCGTGGTGCGCGGCTGTCATATCCCATGCTCCTGCCCATACTCATTCCTATACTCATCTGCAGGTGCAGCTTGCTAACAGTGGTATGTAACAGCAGTGCTACCCTCGACCAGCAGCCCGCGAGGCCTCAAGCGGAGCCGGTCGCCGGAAGCCGAGTACGGCGAGTACGCGGCCGGCGACGATGACGGTAAGACCTAGACTATTGCACTTGCCCTTGGGTTTGCCATTGCGGTTGCCATTATTGCTGCCATTGCTGCGTCGCATCCCATCGCTGACTCGGCCCCAGATGACTCTAAGCCCCGCAAGCGAGGCCGCCCGCCTAAGGCTCCTCGCACCTCCGGCGAGTACGCGGGCCATGGCGACCCACTGGCGCCTGTTGCCGCGTATACGTCGCAGGTAAAGGGCGCCCCTGCCACCACGGCCTCTATAGGCTCAACGGCCTCCACCACCGCAGCCGCCGCGCCCTCAGCCATGCAGGCCGCACCCGCTCGCACAACACCGGCAAAGGCCACGACGCTCAAGGCGCTGCCCACGGTCCGAGACCACACCACCGACCAGCTGACGCCCGAGGCCGACGAGTACGTGCCACGCGACTTCGACGAGGCGGGTGACAAGAAGGTCGACAGCCTGGGCTACTTGCAGGGCGGGCGCGAGTACAAGATCCGCACCTTCACCCTGCCGGGCCGCGGCCAGAAGCTGTTCATGCTGGCGACCGAGTGCGCGCGCTGCCTGCAATACCGCGACTCGTACTTGCTCTTCAACAAGAACCGGTCGCTGTACAAGATCATCGCCAGCGTCAAGGAGAAGGAGGAGCTGGTCAGCCATGACATCCTGCCCTACTCGTACCGCTCGCGCCAGATCGCCATTGTCACGGCCCGGTCCATGTTCCGCCAGTTCGGCAGCCGCGTCATCAAGGACGGCCGCCGTGTGCGCGACGACTATTGGGAGGCCAAGGCCATCAAGCAGGGTTTCACCGAGCAGGACCCGGCGGGCGAGAAACGGCCTGGGGCCGCGCGCGCCCGTGAAGCCGCTGCTGCCGCCTCCCTGCACGGCCGCGCACTGACGGCCTACGGCGACGTCGTCTACAGCAACGGGCCCGGCTTTGGCTCGCTAACCCACCCGCCCGCCATCCCCCCGGCCATGTCGCTGCCCAGCTTCGAGATTGCCTACGACCCCAAGTACCGCGACGTCACCCGCCCGCGCCAAGATCTCACCGGGCCTCCCTACCTCGACACCATCCGGCCCTCGTCCGAGGCCGAAATGGCCGGCCAGGCCGGCCATGCGGCCGAGTACAGCCGCAGTATCAATCAACAGGGCTCCTATCGCCGCAAAATCGTCAAGGACTACTGGCACCGCCCACACGACCCGCCCGTGTCGACGCCACCGACCCACGACGCTGACCCGGCCACGGCGGGCAAAGACCATGCCTTCGCCTCACCCCGCTTCCACGACACCGACACGGCCGCCTCACAGGCCGCCGCGCTCCCGCCACCCGCCGCCACCAGCGTCAACCCGCCATCCTACCCCCATTCACAGAATCCGCTGCAGTCACCCGTCCGGCAAGCATCCATGTCCGCCTTCCCGCGCGATGCCTCATCGCAGTTCACCCCTCAGCTGGCCTCGTATTCGCGCTCCTCCTCAAATCTGTCTCTATCGCAAACGGCATCGCAGCAACAACAACAGCAGCAGCAGCAACAGCAACAACAACAACAGCAGCAGCAGCAGCAGCAGCAGCAGCAGGGTATCCCTTTTACACCCGGTGGCTACTCCCCTCACACTTTGACTCCGCAACAGCAACAAGGCTGGGGTGCCCCGCCCTCTCAGCCCCACCAATCACCCTCGCTGCACCGTGTCTCCACGCCGCAGTTCTCGCCCAGCCTAGGCCCTGGCCAGATACCCTCACCCTTGCACGCCACCGGCCACACCGGCCAGTCTGCGCATCCACAACCGATGCAGCCTCTGCAGATGCCCATGATGCACCAGGGCAGTGCCAGCTCCATGGCCGGCCAGCAGCTGCTCATGCCCGGGGCTGGCTTGCAGGCCATGAACGCCGCGGGCTATGCTGGTGTCAGCATGGGTCAACGCGGCGCAATGTACGGAATGGGTGGCCAACAGCAATTCATCCCCCAGCCTGGACAGCAGCACTCGCAAGCTTGGCCTGCCCAGCAAGGACAGCCCCAAGCAGGAGGCCAGTGGGGAGCCAACTTCCCCTGAAGCCGAGCATGGATGTGGCTCTCAAACGGCCGTCGCCTGCCTGACTCGGCCTTCTCTGACCAACCTTCCTCCACTCCTCTGCCAATTTAGCGCCGTCAAGCAATCGATAGGCATGCCGACGGAGGAACGAGGTCATCCTGCGGCCTTTGCTCGCAGCAGAGCCCCATCCCGCTTGTAGTCGTGTTGGCATGCCACAACCCCAAGCAATCGAGATGCACCGAACAAACCACATTCCGTTCACGTCCGGCCCTCAGAGGCAAAGCAAGCGTTTCCAAGGAAATTAATCATCTGCTGACCCCAGCAGGGAGACAGCCAGATGAAAAGCACTACACGAGGAGCAGAAGAAGCCTCAGAAAATGATTTATTAATTTTCTTTGTGCGTCTTTGTATTACTGATTATGTTGAGGAAAGAGGTAACGTGTCTATCTGAAAGGTTATTGTTCTATCTCTCCCCTTGGTGTGTATGGTTCAGGGACTGCATGGGAGAGCAGACACAATGAACGCTTAGGTTTCCCACTGCATTAGTAACACTTTCCAGTAACAACAACCACTACAACGACAAACAATAATCGTTTTGCATTGAAAGGGGGAAAAGAAGAAGGTGAAGAGGAAGCAGAAGAAGGAGCATAAGAACCATTACTTGACTAATTTCAATTCCAACTACTTACTCAAAAACGTCTTCGTCCATCTTGCCTTTCCTCTCTGTCCAATCCCAACCACACTTTCCTCTCCTGCGGCCATAACACCATTGTTGCTGATTCCTTGGGAAAAGCTTGCATTAGACAACTCAAGACTGCCGGCCAGCTCAGCCAGTGTGTGATCAGGGTTCTAGTGCCAAGGACTTGTAGACCCTAACCAATGGACAAGTGTCTGACTTGTTTGAACCAGGGGGTTGCAGGAGAGTGCGCAATTCGGGCCGGGGCGCATGACGCAACCAAACGCATGGAAGTGGGCCCTGCGAAACGAGGCAGCCAGCCTTGGTATAGCTTAAATTCTATTCTGCAAGGCAAATTTTATTCCCGCTTCTCTGTCCTTCGCTGCCCATACAGTCAACATGGACGCGCTGAGACTGTTGTCCCGATCGACGGGTCTCAGACTAGCGCCGCAACAGAAGCCGCATGCCCAGCATGTTCCCTCCGAAGGACAAAATGCAGCGGCTGGAGCCGCCGTCACTGACGACACCAACCGGAAGAGAAAGCGAGACCCTGAGGATGAAACGACTGATCAATCCATGCCGGCTTTGACAGAGGCGGAAATCAGATCGCTGCAGACTCGGCATAAAATTCGTATCGTCAATTTACGAAAACTACACAAGCCCAATTCCAAAAAATCAAGAAAGCAGCACAAGGAGAGTGCCAGGTTGTTTCCTCCGCTGCTGACTGCTTTTGCACAGCTGAGCCATTCATACAGCATTGGCTCCTCATTGGACCATAACATCAGCCATGAAGGATATCGACACCCGACCGAGGTGCAGATTGCCACGCTGCCGCTCTTACTTGACAATGTCGACGCACCGCCCGACTTGTTGACCATTGCGCCTACAGGAAGCGGCAAGACGTTGGCCTATCTCATTCCATTGATCGAGAAGGTCCGCAAGAGTCACCACCAGGAAGGGCTCCAGCGTGACAGACGTGTGCAAGCCATTGTTCTAGCCCCGACCAAAGAGCTGGTCGGTCAGATTGTCAATGAAGCGAAGAAACTGACTGCTAAGACCGGCGTCACCGCTACCCAGATGAGGAAGGGCATGATGCTCTCAGAGCATGCGAGGCCTGTTGACGACGAAGAGTCAGATCAAGACAACATGCAATCAAACCATGCCCCGACGATGGTCAAGTCAGACATCATCGTCGCCACCCCTCTGAGTCTTGTCCACTCGCTCGTCACCTCCGATGACACGTCGTCTACCATCCAACTGCCCACCATCACAACCTTTGTTCTCGATGAGGCCGACGTCCTGCTTGATCCTCTCTTCCGTACCCAAACACTTCAGGTCTGGTCATCCCTGACCTCACCCTCTTTGCGCGTCTCTCTGTGGTCAGCCACCATAGGCTCCAGCATCGAAGAACTCGCTATGTCCAGCATTATCGCCCGCCGCCGCACGCTGTCTCTACCGACGAAATCCCCACCAATCCTCCGCTGCGTCATCGGCCTAAAGGATGCCTCCCTCCCGACCATCAACCACCACCTTGTTTACGCCGCCACCGAGCCCGGCAAGCTGCTCGGCCTCCGCCAACTCATCCACCCGTCAACCTCCTCATCCTCACCATCTCTCCGCCCTCCCTTCCTCATCTTCACCCAAACCATCTCCCGCGCCACCGCGCTGCACGAAGAACTCGAATTCGATATCCCTGCTCCTGCCGACGGCGTCTCGCGCATCGCCCTGCTCCACTCCGACCTCTCATCCACCAAACGTGCCGACATCATGTCTCGCTTCCGTCGCGGCCAAATCTGGATTCTCATCACCACCGACCTCCTTAGCCGCGGCGTCGACTTCCGCGGCGTCAACGGCGTCGTCAACTACGACATCCCCACCACGTCCGCCTCCTACGTTCACCGCGCTGGTCGTACCGGCCGCGCCGGACGCCACGGTGGCCTCTGTCTCACTCTCTATACCCGCGAAGACGTCAAGTATCTCAGAGCTATTGCCTCTGTTATCAAGGCTTCACAGTCACCGTCGACGCAGTCGCAGTCGCAAGGTCAAGGCCAGGCACACGTTCAAGGCATCGAGCCGTGGATGCTCGATGCCCTCCCCGACCTAACCAAACAGGACAGGAAGGACCTACGCCAGCGAGGCGTGCAGGAGCGCCGAGCCATCAAGCAGAGTGACAGCCCCGACGAGAGGAGGAAGAAACGCAAGAATCGCATCGGCACTAAGAGTGGCTATGACCGTCGTCTGGAACAGAGACAGTCGGCCATGCGCGAGGCCTCTAGTCGGCGCCGACGACAAGAAGAAGGAGAGGAGGCCGGTGATGAGTTCGTTGGCTTCGAATAAATAGGTAGGTAATGTCACGCAGAACTACCTGTCGGCCGGCTTCCCCCCGTAGCTAACCTCCTCGACGCTTTGCTCAACCTTCTGCTCATTTTCTGCTCACCTTCTGCTTCCCGAGCCATTGCTGATTCACTGAAAGTGAATCGTGGTTGTTGTCCTCGAACCGGTCTATAGCGGATAAAATCCCTGGTGATAAGGTAAACGAGGCTCCATTGCGTGCAACCTGGAGGCTGCGTGAATGGAGTGGATTTATTATTATTATTAATTAACGTCTATCTGGGCCTGTTGGTGGCCTATAGACTCTTGCCCCTCGTTTAGCGGAAAACCCGTCTAGGGAAGAAAATCGCAGGTCTTGCCCTAATGCCAACATGCGCCGCACTGGCTACATGCACGCGTCCCTTTGAGTTTCGGCACCACACAATCATACGCAACAAAATTTGGTAGCCCCCCAAACCTGCTACCATAACTGTAGGTATAGCTCTTCTTGCCCTATTAAGCCCTGATCTTGGAAGACAGATTATACTTGTAGTATCCTGCTCAGCTCCTGCCTCCTACCTGCTGTCTACAGGGAGAATATCCAGACTTACTCCCCTGCACCACCTTGGAGGCCCAGCGGGTGCTGGGGGTAGCTTGTGGCTCCTGCGCTCCCAGCTCTCTGATTTCGCTGCCCAGCCTGCACCCTCTTGACCTGCACGTGTCGCACACACAAGCTCCAGCGTACATCCCTGCGTTGGCTCTGCTGCACGCAGCAGGTTCCCAGGCGCTCCCACGTGGAGGTGCAGAGTCCGATTTCAGCGGCCTAGATATTAATTATATACTCACTCGGTAGCTACTTTATATATTCAGAAAAGGCAGGTATTATGTCTGGCTAAATTCAGTCCATAAGCAAAGCGGTTGTTTTTCATTTATTATCCTGTTTTCCCCTCTCTGTTGCTAATGTGTTTTTTTTTGGTTACTTGTTGGCTTTCTACTTACCTCTCTCTGGTTTTATTATCACAATCTCTCTCGCATACCCTGTAAGCACGGCATTTTCGCTCAACATGAGACGCTTCCCTTCCGTTCCCCTTCCTTCGCCTCCCCAACCTCGGCAAAAGCTGGCGGTAGTTTCTTATTAAACGCGACCACAGCCTTGGCAATCGTCCACGTGCTGAGGAGACCATTGCGCGCGTACGAGCGCATCTTGACTCGCGGGATTGCGGCAAAGACAACGAGGTAGCCTTCCTGCTCGAGCGCGGAGTCGGTCAACGGGCTACTGGTGAGCAGGCTGTTGGAGGGCGTCGACACCCAGGGCGTCATCTCTGCCTGCTGGAAACGCGTGTTGGCGTGGAAGTAAGTGAAGAGATAGCGGACGGGGTAGCAGTGGGGTTTGCGCGACACCGTGTAGGCGCTACCCATCATCAGCTGCAGATCGTTCTAGATGGGGGTAGCGAGCGTGATGAGCATCGCCTTGATGAATCGTGGCATCTGTGGATTATCCAAAGGGTTGCCATCACTTTTGAGGTGTACCACTGCAAACTGGTTGATGAGGCTGAAGAGTTGCTCGAGCTCTACTCCAAGATCATCCGCAAGAATGTGTTCTTCAATCGTGATATCTTCAGTTAGATCACCGCGCAGGGGCAGATAGATGGACATCCTTTCCCCTTCTTCTTTTCAGGGCAAGTTGGCTGATGTGTGTCTAGTCGGAAAGGCACCTTGAATCTTTCTCAACTGCTTGCTCTTTTGCCGTAAATCCTAAGTAGTAGGTCGATGAGCCATAGCAAAATGTTCATAAATACAAACTGCTGGTACCAAAAGCCGTCACCTCTTTATCCTTTATGTAAACAGATTGATGGATGACTTTCTCATCATATGGAATTGATACCAACAGAGTAATGCAATCATAGTGTTGCTGACTGACAGCTCGGTACAGGCTGTGAGTATCCGAAAGACTGCGAGTGACGGGTTAATTCTTTGTTAATAGGGATGCTAGTCTAAGTCGGATGGGCGAGCTTACCTGCGGTGTGGGCTTGCGGTTGAGACAAACTGAGCTGCTCTATGGCTCACTTTGGGTCACTTTGCGAGATGTCGAGACGTGGTCCGTCAACATGTTCGCCGCCGTCTCCCATCTGTCAACGAGAAAGAGAAAGAATGGAATAACATTTTCGTGTAGTGGATATGTATGTACCAATTCCCAAAACTAACGTTGGGCTTTCTCCCTCCTCCACTCCCGTGGATTCCAGGATCCTAGTTTCAAGCCGTGGAAGCCTTTGGTCCCCGTTCTTTGGAGCAGATTAGGTCGACCGCTGTCTCCTCTTGCCCGATCAGTGGACAGTTTGCAAGCGCACTCGGAGATCGCCTTCATCGCTGTGTCTGGGCAGTCAATAAGATTGATGTGCTTAACCCTTCGATAGAAAATGGGAGCCGCCACCGGAAGCTCTAGACAACGGTCGTTCTTCACAGAGCCGTCTTCCCCGTCGAAAATACCATCTTCCTTGTCCTTTGCCTGAGATCTGTTTCATTGGACCGGAGTTACTCAGGTTAAGAAATATAGGTAAGACGTTATGGGTAGACTGACCCGGGTACGTGCTGGCTTTTCCGGCTCCCTTGAAGGCCAGGGAACGTCTACGTAGCCGAAACCTGTGTAAGCGATCCTGGGTCAGTTGACCTGTGTACGCCTCTGTGGGTAGGCCCCCCTGGGTACGTTCAGGCCCCTAGGCCAGGGAAACCCCAACACCCAAGAGCCTAGACGGAGCGCGAAAGTACACAGACTGTTTATAGAGAAGAGCCCTTTCGGGTCCTTCAGGTCCATGGGAAGGAAAGTGTAGGTAAACGTAAGCGGATGCAGGTAGGGGAGACCTGGGTACGTCCTAGTTCCTGGCCTTTAAGGGAGGGGTAGGATGACCTGGGTACGTGCTGCACTTCCGGCTCCCTTGAAGGCCAGAGAATGTCTCTATGGGACGTACCCAGGTCTACCTACCTACATCCACTTACCTATGGAGTCGTACCCAGGTCATCCTACTCATATTTGCTTACCCATAACGCCTTACCTATATTTCTTAACCTGAAATCCGGAGTATTTTCTCTTTCAAGGGGGTCCCGAGGAAGTCCATGGCAAGAGGCGGATTTCAAAGGATCTCGCTATTCGATTCCTGAGGCTGGCTGGAGACCAACTTCACAGAGCTTGAGATAGTACGAGAATCTCGTGGTCACTGCAGTATGATGTCACCTTAGGATCATGTTTGCAGCACAGTGTAGATTCAGAAGCGGAAACGCCGCTGCTGATGACCAACACAGAAGATTTCGCTACTGGTGATCAAGGTGGTCGATGTTCCCACGAGTCAACCCACTGTGCCACATCCTGACTAATTTTCAGCCACTTCTTCCAATGTCTTGGCGTGCACGGGCCATAACGCGAGCTACTCGTATTGTGGCCCGAATATGGAACCCACGATCCTGACAGCTCCTTCCAGCATCTCAGGTCGCCATTACCTACGGTCGTCATTGAGGAAGCTCATTCACAGAAAGGAGTGGTACTGAGAGACCTCGCAGAGGAATATATCCTCGGATCTGATCTCGAGATCCAGGTTGTAGTAGGAGTTGACATTGAGTACAAAAAGGATAAAAGGGCTGTCTTTTCTGTTTGGCGGGCAAAAGAGCAGCGTTCAGGAGATGACAGTTTTGGGTGGTCGAAAGCACGGTCACAAACCAAGTAAGTCTGGCTGGATCTACTGTCTGGCCGAGGTTGATGTATGGCAGGTGTTCCGAAATGATGATGGCAAACCAAATATGGACAAGACCCGCGGTCTACGTCTGCACCTGGAGGATTTTGCAGATCAAGATACGTGCAAACAGTTCACGGACATAATCAGAGACATATTCGTGTCTTGTGACGAGATGTACCAGTTTCTGGAAGAAGCGGAGGCTATTGAAGATTGCTGAATCAACAAGGCAGGAGCAGAACCCGCGGCCGAAGAAGCGCCGGCGAACCAGACTCCCGAAGAACAACTTGACGATCGCGACAAAAATGCTGATGCTGAGGTTGAAGAGTATTTCCCGAAGCGTCGGGATGTGGATGATGAGTCCTATAGAGGAAGCTCTTCAGAATGAATATTGCCACCGTCAGGTCCGCTGACATTCTCACCACGATAGAAATATCCTAAGATCGGCCAAGAAACAGTAACACGACGGTACTCAATCGAATACGCCTGGTGGCTAGTTATTAGGCAGAGGCCAGGTGCATGGCGACGCGAAGAAGTGTCCAAAAAGGTGAACTTCGTCATGGCATCTCAAGAGGAGGCCCATCAACGACCAGCGCACCTCGCGCCGCTTTTAAGCACTGCTCCACACCTCTCACCCGCACTCACCTTTTATTCACCTATACTGCTCACTCTCGGCTCTCGATCTGTTATCTTGACGAGTATATCTACCTAGGTACTCTCGCGCTCAATATGGATCGTTAGTTTGTGGTCGTTCAGATTCATCAACCTTGGAGTTTAGTACGCATCCATAGGTGCCTTCCCACTAACCTATTCGACCTGGAAATGGTGCCCATTTATCCTATTAAAGGGGCCTTCTAAGAGCATTACGTGCTGCGGAAAGCCTATAACGAAAGAAAGCGCTAGGCTGGAGATCATTGTATGCAGCCTGCAAAGCGCCATTGATTTGGCCGGATGCCCAGGATGCCCTCTGTTATCCGGAAGCGCTTCGTGTTGCAGTATTCACGCCATCAGCACCAATGTGTTATTTTTCCAGTACCGACTCGGATAAGGAAGGTTGGGACGCGAGATGGGAAGGTGCACCATGCTCCATAAACAGGCTCTTAACATCATGGTATACCAACCTGCTCTGATCTGTTCATCGTCCAGCGCGGGAGGCTGCCGGCCTTGTGAGTCTTCCAACCCTTTTATTTTCGCCCGGTAGGCTTCAATAATGGTCCTGCCATCGATGGCACAGTCGACGTAGCGGTGTACGATCTCCAGCAACCCCTTGTGTAGCTCACGGGCGGGAGAATGAGATGCAACTCTGAACTCTGGGGGTGTCCTGCTGGATCCGCTGCGCCTGTCTTGGTTCTCTGTTTCACGAAGTTGCTGATTGACTTCTATGTGTAGCGTAATGGCCATCTGCTGATGAGCAGCCACCAGGTGTATGTACGTTGGGATGGAATTTGGTTGGTTGAACAGGGAGGCCAGATAGCTATCCGCCTCAACAGATGCAGATCGAATGTCTCGGAGGAATTCATGAGCTCTTGCATTGTAGCCGTTTCTTCCCATGAAAGATCCAAAGCATCTATTTTCGTTGTGAAAACTGTTGCGGTATTTTGTCTCGAAGAAATTGAGCACGAGACAGACCCAGTGGAGTTGTGATGGTGCAGAGCTTTCGGTCAGAGAAGACATCATTGTGAGAGAGCTAGATGATTCCTTCAGGCCAGGCAGGAGTTCGTTTAGGCGCTGGCACAGTATAATTCGCCCCTCGCGAACGGTGAGGGTAGAGCCACTCCACACCGCTGGCATTGGCGGCTGGTATTTCACCATGCCGAGTCCATCAATAGGCAGGAAGGGGGCAATTAGTAACAGAGAGTCTGCAAACGTCCGCCAAGTATCACACTTGTCTTTGTCCTTTCGTGTCTTTACTTCGCGAAGCTGCTGTTCGGGAATCCATATGTCTCTGAAATGGTTCTTCATTGCGTCTGGGAAGCTCTCCGGATTTTCGTACTCGCCTAGAGGCCAGTCTCGTTGAATGCCGAGAAGCTCATGCCGCGGGATGATGCCAAACGCAAGTTTGTCAGTGCTCTCAGATGGAACGTATTTCGTGTTACCATGGTAGACGGGATCTGCCTTGTCGTTCGACGGGTCATAGCGATATTGGATAATCATGCCTAGACCTTGGATTTGCAAGGAAGCGAAATTGTTGCCGTATCCATCCGCACTAAAGTGTCCAGGCCTCAGATCCTGGACTGTAAGTCGTAGTCTGAAACATAATGTGAGAAGATCGCCCAAGCTGATAGAAGCAAATGGCCTCACAACTTCAGGAGGCAACAGGTCCCAAGAATGAAGGTGATTTTCAATAGCAGGATACAGTATATGCCTCCGATCCGGTCCAAGGCTAGTGCCCCTCGTACCTGATCTAGTGTAGATGAAGCTGCATTTGTCGGTACTTTGATTGAACTTCTTCTCGTCGTAGTAGAGTTGCTCAAGTAAGATCAGCCAACTAGCGCTGAAAGCCTGAGATCCTGGCTGTAGTGTTTGTTGGTGCGAAGATCCGTAAGACGGATTGAATCTGTTGAGAACTTGCTGCAGTCCACTGATTTTGGTAGAAGATCTGATTAAGGCCTTTAGGTCGTTAAACCTGTTGTCGCTGTTCGCAATGGCCAGAATGAATCTGCTGAAGGTCTCCCGCCTGAAAGGGTCATTTCCTTCGATCCTGGAAAGAAGCGATGTCTCACTGAGCACATTGTGAAAGGTGAAGTGTGGAGTGGTGAACTTCGTCTCGAACCTGAATTCTGTCCAATGAAAGACACGGTCGCGACTGATTGCAAAGATGCCCATGATCTCTTTATTTGTTCTTCGAAACCCCTCAGCAGTGCCAAAGACCGACTGTAGTAGCTGGACGACGGCGATGATCAAAGCAGTGAAGGACAGTACAAGCGCAAGGGCAGTCAGCCCGCTTGATTCTGACATATTGTTTGAATGCTCGCCTCAGTCCCACGACTAGCATCTACCTTGTCTTCAGTCGCAGCTGATCGGACAACGGCCAGATGGTGACGAAAGTCTGCTACGGTGGTTAATAAAACGACAACGGACACAAGAGACGGAAAGCACTGTGCGTTCACATGCTCTGGGGGGTAAATGCTTTCACAGTCGAAAAAGGCGTTGTAATTGGAACACTTTCGTAATGCGCCAGATACGATGTTGATCGCCTTCCATTGGTCATGACCTAGGTAGAAATGTCTTGTTTGAGCGCCTCAAACCAGTTGATTAGGTGTCGTTAGCCAAGAACAGCCTGTTGGACGAAATGGAGTAAAGAGGCCCGATCACTGCTTTAGGTTTAGTCTAACCCACTATTTCGAGCGATATGATTGGCTGCTGAAGATTCTCTTGAGGTCTTGGCACTGATCTGCCACGTTTCATCTGGGGGTTAGAGGATCTCATAGACAGACAGACAGACAATAGAAGAGCTGATCTCACGTTCAGAGCGCAAGAGGCGCACCGAATGGTAGACTTTCCATCACAGCCAATAGAGCTGTTGAGAAATTTCCGGACCCAGCGCGATAAACTTACCCGAGCACGTGATGAATTTCCTCCAACCTCCGTTGAGGAGACCGCCTTTCAAATCCCCGATGCATACAGCGAAGCGCTGAACGGAACTAGAGCCTTTTCGGGTCCTTGAGGATGGGAAGAAAAGCGTAGGTAAACGAACATAGGTAAGCGGATGCAGGTAGGGAGACCTGGGTACATCTTCCTGGACTCTTCGTCGAAACCATGGATTGGACAGCGTCGCCTTGAGCGTAACATTTAGAGAGGCATCTCCCAGAGTCAGTGACGATGAAATAGCTCTTCGACGAATTACGAAATTAACATCGACATGATACGCCTGCTAAGACTCGGTGATGACGATCGAAGCAATCCGAGAGGGCCAGCTCCCATACAACGGTTCCTCAACAGTATGCTTGTTTGCTGATTTTGACTCTTTTGGCACTGTGAAGGCAACAGTAAATCACACAGTTCTAGGAGTTAGTCAAGGGGCAACCGAGCTTCTGCTGTTGGACAAGGCTGTTCTATGGCTTAGTAAATGCCTGGCTCCGGGCACACTGCTAGTCCTTCTCTGGAGCTCTTTGCCATGGCCCAACCTATGCCGTGATCTAGCTGTACAGAGCCATCTCTCTAGCCTCCTGTTTGGATGAGCTTATTGACACACAAAGTTGACAATGAAATTGCCAAATATAAAAATTTTCACCTCCTCTTACTTGCTCGAATTAGCCCTCCCACCAATCTATGTTGGAGACCTACCTTTCTTCTTTTGATAGTCATCCCTATCATCTGCAACTGTTTATAGTTCGCAAAGATCAATCCTTTTCGCTTGAACGTCCCTGTCCACTCTCGGTCTGCCTGCCGAGTCAAGGATATCCAGCGCTTACTAGAAGCTGAGGCCTCAATGCTCAAGAAGGCATAAGTCCTTTTGCATTCGTTCGGATCGCATGCAATCTGATAAATGATTGATATGCGGCTTGTCACTTAACTAGCTCGAAGCTTCTTGAGATTTGTCGAAAGCCTTCAGACGCTTACCTAGTCGTTAAGAATTACCTCATACGTCCAAAACTGAAGACCGTTAACAACAAACACCACAGACAGCAAAGCTTTACTCATGTAGAACTCCACCGGTTGCAGTCTCCTTAACAAGTCGCGCGGGGAAGTCGAGGAAGAGGGGACGCTTATGGTGTAGTCGAGGATTGTGACTGTGGTAATCTACCACGGCTGCACTTCCCCATTTACGACCTTACACCTCAAAGCTCTACCGCGAACTGTGTCAGGTCATGGTCATACTACCCTGGTCGTCGGGTTGTGGTACCTATTTCCATTGCTTCGAACAGGGACTAATCTCGGGAGGTCGGAATTTGGAATTATATGATAGTTGCTGCTGACGGGTCGTGGGTCAACAGCTGTCGCAGCGCACACCAAGCTGAACATTGTACAAACACCAGACTCAACTTTGTCGGTTAGAATTAATTACAAGGCGGATGCTAATAAAGGCAGGAGATCATTGAATTCCCGCATTAAACTAGAAGAACCTACCGAATGCATTGATAGGACATTTCTCATTGCTCAGCTCATGCGTCTGCCGAGTTTGTCCCGCGGACGAGACGGACGTGTATCGGCTGGCAGCTGCGCAATTGACTGATTACAACTTTTGCAAATCTAGAGACCAAGTCAATAAGTCGAATCGCGAGTAAGACTCCTGCAAGCATTCAGTCACGCTACACCATCAGCAAAATTCAAGCAACCTCGAGAGGGAAAGTGATTCTGCAGCCTTCAGCACCAATTCCACACCACATCCATGCATGCAAAAAACGCCATTCTGCCCTTGTCAGTGTCTCCCCCGCCTGAATGGGTGCTCACTGGTCGACGGTTCGGTGGTCCTCCATGGGCAAAAAAACCGTCGTTCTCCGCAACCATTCGCTTGCCTCGGATTCACTCTGCCGCAGTCTGTAGAACGTTTAATTTGTCCTTGCTTTCCTGCTAAACCCAGATGAGGGCATCAAGTCTCAACGAAGATCGGTTGTGCAACGCCTAGATAGCCTTAGTTCGGCTGAACAAGCTGCTGTAAACAGCATCAACCACAGGCTGAGCTGAAATCTGCCTACCGCCAAAGAAGCGGCCGTTGAGACCTTGGATAGCGTTTTCGCCGCCAGAGACCCTGTCAAACTTCAGATAGATGTCACCCTTTGTGTTGGGATCAAGAGAGATATGGACAACGTGGCCATACTTCGACTCGCACTCTGCTCTGACGTCGTCTTCAAGCTCCTTGACCCAGTTTTCGCCGTCTTCCTCATCAGGGTCGAACATGTTTCGGAGCAGGACACAACGGCTAGCTTGGCTGACATTGACAGGAAGTGGCTTGGTTTCTTTCTTGGTGGGTGCAACTCTAGGCTTGACTTCAGTGGAACTGGAATCGTCAGTTCGGGCAAGTTTTCTCATGAGGGCATCGCGGCTGTAGTTGCTGAAGTTTACCCCTGCGACGTCGGTATCATCGAGGGCACTGGCGCCGCCAGAGCCTTTTTCATTGTCGCGACCGCCGGCACGATCAAAATTGCCGCCAGATCCTCCAGCATGGGCACCTCGCCCACCGGAGCCGGAGAATGCCGAGCCTTGGAAGGATGCTGACGGGCTGTGTCCTTGGAAGCGTTGGAGGAGGTTGGCTGTCGATTCGGGCGTGAACTTATCGTTGCCGAGACCAACTCGAATGGGACGTCCTGCAAGGTCAAAGCCATTCATCTTCTCAAGTGCTTCACGGGCTTGGTTCGGGTCACGGAACCTGGGGCAGATTAGCATACTTCAGCAACTGAATGAGGGGATTGACCCACTGTACGAAGCCGTAGCCCCTGCTGCGGCCGCCTTCTTCCTTCTGCAGCTGAACAAACTCGAGCTCTCCAAAAGGCTCGAAGACATTCTGTAAATCTTGCTCGGTGATGCTGAAATGGATGTTGCCAACATAGAGTCGATGGAAGGGAATCGAGTTGTGATTGCCACTGACTGCACTGGCATTACGTGCTTGTCTATTCTTCTCTGCCTCAGTAAGCTGAGCGATGATTGGGATGCCGAGAAGTTTCTGTCCCGTGAGCTGAATGGCCAGCGGCACGGAGTCTTCATTAATGAACTCAACGTAGCCAACGCTATATCCGGTCAGCAACAGATATTGCAATCAGTGGAGAATAAGGCTTACCCTTTGGAGCGACCGCTGACACGGTCTTTGACAATCTGAGCCTCTTTGACCGGGCCAACCTTTTCGAAGAACTGAATCAGCTCTTTGGTGCGAAGTCGGGCTGCAAGCTGCTGTACAAACACAGTCCTCCTATCCCGCTCATCCTCAGTGAGCTGGACTTCTGGAGTTTTGCTTGTGTTGTCGTTCCGCGAACTTGGAGAGCGTTTGCGGTCAGCCCGCGGTCGGTGGTCGTCGTCTTCTCGGCGCGATCGCGGTCGATAGTGGCGGTCATCCCTTGGGGATCTAGATCGCTTGCGGTAATAATCGCCATCGTCTCGATGGGCTCGACGCTTGTCACCGTCTCTGCTGCGACTTCGGCGCTTGCTTCTTTGGCCATCGTGCGCACTGCCACGGTCGCTTCGTGGGCTTTTCAAGTCATCGTCTCCATGTCGATCTTTGCGGCGCTCGCGGCTGCGATCTCGATACTTGCGATCATGGTCATGGTCGTGGCCATGGGAATGGTCTCGGTGATTCTCTCGATCGGGGCGTTCGGATCGCCCGTTCTTGGTCTGGCTGTCTGCATCATGACTGCTGGTTCGAGCAGTTGAGTCGAGAAGTGCCTCCACATCAAGGCCTGACATTTTGAGAAACAGTTGGTTGCTTTGATTCAGTACAGATGGCACAGGGCAAGGATGATTCACTTTTTGGGAGTCAGAGGGTAGAAGCAAGTTTGGGATAGCAAAGGCAGACCCTGTAGATTGCTCCTCGAGTGGTTGACTTTGTCCTTTGCGACCTGGACACAACTGAGAAAGGATGGCAGGTAACGTAAAACACTGTGAGCAAATGGAAGAAGACAACTGGTACAAAGAAACTTGAGTTTAGGTTTGATGCCAGGCCTCAGTTGGTGAGGGTAGCTGAAAAAACTTGGCATTTAGGTCACGTGCATGATTAAATACGTGACTAATCACCAGCCACAGCCTTATTAAGTTAGTGCCACACATGCTGCTGAATAATGCCTGAGCTGCGTAGCTATCTGCCTCAGGAGCAATTAGGTTGTATAAACTTCAAAGATTTAAGGGCACTGGTGCAATTCTAGCCCCAGTGACGCAACAGCATGCAGTCAATCATTGTTGGAATGGAAAATGCGTTTTCGCCCGATAAGTCACGTTGAAAAGCGGGGCTAAGAACCCAGTCGGGCGAGAGATTTCCAATCCTTATGTAAGGATAGCGGAATTATTAAGTCACTTCTCGAAAAGGGGCAAGCTTGTAATTATTCAGTAGAAAAAGGTAGTTTTTAACCAAATTACTCTAGTTTATGCTATAAAATCTGGAAATTGCGTCAGGACGTGTTCCGAACATTGCCAAAGATGGCGTCTTCCGCACCATTGACTCGCAACTGCCGAGCCGCGCGACTGCTTGGTACTTATTGGAGGTCCCCTCCCAGAAGACCACACCAAATTCCTCCCACCTCATTGCTCCCCAGTCACAACAACTTTTCAACTTCTACTCCCCGACCTTTATCAGCAAGCAAACACAAGATGGCCGACAGCAGCTATTGGAGTGCCGTGCAACACCGTCGAACATACTACCAACTATCGGATGAGTCAGTGATCCCAGATGAGAAGATCCACGAGATCATCAAGGACGTTATCAAGAACTCACCGAGCGCTTTCAACTCTCAGACAACGCGGGCACTTATCCTTCTTGGTACCGAGCACAAGAAGCTCTGGGAGGAGGTTGTGAAGCCAGCGGTCAAGGCCGTTGCACCCCCCGAGGCTTGGGAAGCGTCAGAGAACCGACTGAGCGGCTTTGCCGCTGCGTACGGAACAGTGCTCTGGTTCGAGGACCAGAAGGCCCTCGAGGCTCTCCAGAAGCAGATCCCACTCTACGCGGATCGATTCCCTCAGTGGTCCGAGCACACCAGTGGTATCCACCAATATGTGTATGTGTATACCCACAATCTGCCCTTTGCGCTCTTGTCTCTTAATGATTGTACTGTGCCACTGACTGACTTTTACCCCCCAGCGCATGGACAGGCTTGGAACAAGCGGGCTTTGGCGCCAACCTCCAGCACTACAATCCTCTCATTGACGAGAAGGTGCGCCAGATTTGGGGCGTGCCAGCAGAATGGGTGTTGAAGGCACAGCTCGTTTTCGGAAAGCCGACAGGCCAACCTGGCGAGAAGAAATTTAACCCCATAGACGAGAGGGTGTTTATCCACGGTGGCAAGTTTGAAACCAAGCAGTAATCACTCATCTCCACACCAGATGTAGATCGAAGACTAGAATCCAATATATTACCTGTCCCTAGGATCGATCGTTTACTCAGAACATTGCAGAGTAAGCATATCAGTTTATCGCTACAGATCGTGTCAGCTCTTTAACCTGCTTCCTCCGCCACCAATGAGAAAGAGCCCCTGAATTCATCCCCGGATTAATTATCATAAGAGTAAAGAAGAGTTTATCGCCTGACTTGATAAGAGATGCTAATTGGGTCAAAATTCGGCGTAGTACTTGTTGGAATCAGGCCGTGGGGCCTAGTCCAGAAGGGGAAACGATAAAGTCAGGATAAATGAATAACTCTGATTTTCGTATATAGGGGTGACCTCGTGCGGTCTTATATAGACATGAAAAAGGATCAAAAGGAGTGAAGAATGGATGGTAAAGAGATCACAAGGAATACCGGCAATGACTTCCTTAAGCCGTAGATTGAGGTCTCGAGGTTGTTGGAGAGCACCAAGATTACCAGAACTGCTCCATTACGCTAACGTGCGCACATATCAGTACCTGGACCTGTACGGCGTTCGAATCCTAGAGCAAACAGAGACAGGAGCAACAGATGAAGAGAAAGATTATATTCCATTTAGCGAGCGAGTAATGGCTTGACGAAGTTTGATCAACGCCTTCTGTAGGCTTCAACTGCTGCAACCTAACACTGATGGAGGATATAACTGCTCGAGACTGGATAAATATGGAGTGTATCACTTGATCTTGGTGTTCTCGTCAGACGAGCAAGAGTGTCATTTGCCCCTCTCCCGGGGAGGATCGAGACTTGCCGTGACCAAAGGCATGCTGTCGGGCCGAGGGTGTCATTCAGGCGGTAGGTGGCGCGGCGACGGTCAAAGCAGCGTGAGAAACAGCGCCAGTGCTATTTGTATTGAGCTTCGGGCCTTTGTCAGTTGCTTGGGTCTTCTTGTTGGCCTCATCGCTAGTCCCACGGTTTCGACGCCGTGTTTTGCCCCACCACTTGCGAGTAAACCTCTTCTTCTGCATCACGCCACCATTTGACATGCCTGGAGCATCTGTGGCTGCATTGGTTTTGACTGCGTCAAGGCATCGATTCTCAGACTTGACTGTATCAAGCACAGACATCTCGGTGAGACTTGTCTGACCAGTCACCGCTAGCGTCGGATTTGTGATGCAGACGGAGCCATCAGTGGAATTGTTTGAAGAGGTGAAAGTTGAGAGAGTCTTGTTGCTTGTATTGTCTGCATTCTTCCTCTCGTTCTTGCGAGTAGCACTGGAGGCTTCGCTCGTTTGACGCTTCTTGGTGTTCTGCTCTCTACGATCCTGTTTGGCCTGACGAAGTGCAGTCTTCACATCAGGTGGATCAGTAGCATCGAGGTAGGCCAAGGCGCGGACAGTTGTGTTTCGACCCTGATCAGGTCAACCGATATGCGAGCATGGGAGGGAGACAACTTACAACTCCAAGTGTAGCAAGAAGGTAGGTCATCTGCGAGACTATCTCAGCGTATTTGACGACTGCTTTTTCCTGTTCTTCTATTGACGAAGCGACATGAATTCCCTCCCGAGCTTGAGCATGAGCTTTGGCAATGTATGACTGCAATATCTTTTCATCCTTGTACCTGGGACGAGGTAGCTTGTTGCCTGTTTGCTGCGGAGTAGGGGGAGAGGCTGGAGCAGCTTGATTGAATGACGCGTCTTGTTCACTCTGGTCGTGAGCCATTGCAGTTTTGACCCCACTGGTAGCCTGGAGCACGGTCTGAGTATTGGATGCATCACTGGCGATGGCGATAGTCGAAGGACCTGTGGAGGGCTCAGCATTTTCAGACCTAGCCTGGACTTCAGTGGTGACATTGCCATGAGTTTCAGTTGAAAGAGTCACATTCGTTTTGTCGGAGAAGCTCTGCAGTGGTGAAGCTGAAAGGTCCCGAGTGGCCATGTCGAAGGCCTAGATGATCTGGATGCCAACATTAGCTCACTTCTTCTGCGGAGATGATCGCTCATTAATCACCTGTTCTGTATCTTCGGCTGGAAATTGTCAATCGACCAAAGAGCAAGGCAATTACAGAAGAAATGGGTTCACAATGGGCTGTCGAAGGCGGCGTTTTGAGAAGGTGAGATCAGGAAGAGAAACGAGCAGAAAGTTGGGAGGGAAAGTCTCAAACGGACTGTTGCTTCAATAGGAATTGGGCCAACGGGCAAGGGAGTGCGGAAAGAGGAAGCGACTATCATTGACAGTCACGTATCTAATGTGTTCGTGCTTCATCGAGCACGGTAAGGAATGGCAGTTAGTGGAAAGAAGGGGGGGACAAGAGGTAGCAGCGACTCACTCCATCCGGGCAGGGCCTCGCTACCCCTCCCGCTGTTTCAGAGCATGGTTCTTCCAGAGACGAGAATGTTAACCGCTAATCTGCAAGACGCCGAACGCAACCTGAATGTAGTCGAGCATATGAAGATCTTTAACTAGCGTCCATTGTCCTCGTTTGTAAAAGATCTAAAGCATTCCTCACCTCCTGCTGGCTGTATACACTGCTGATGCCTAACGCACGTTGGAGAGGACTGCCCTCTGACATTTGAAAGTGTGATCAAGTCTGACTGAAAAGCCACTCCAGAGCGCCGTTCATATCTCCTCCTGACCTCGACAGTGCTTGGATGTTGCGATCGAAATCGTGAAAACCCATTTCGTTTAGCTGCCGAAGCTGAGTAGCGTATCTCTCTTCGGGAGGCCGGCTGTCAGAGGGAGCCGCCAAGCCGGGACCGAAGAGGTCCATCCAGTTGGGCTGTGCACCATTCGCATTTCCTGCCGTGTTTTCACCGAGACCTAGATCCTGCAACATTTGTTGCAAATGTTGCGGGTTTTGGAGAAAGGGATTGTTCGCAAGCTGCGGATTGGCGGCGAAGGGGTAGTGCTGTGATGGTGCATTGTTGGCATTGTTGTCGCCGTCACTGGGGATGGTGCCCACATTGTTCTGCTGCTGCGGGCCACCGAAAAGAGCAGGATTGAAGAGAGCTGCAAAAGGGTTGGCTTGCTGGATGTTTGAAGGGGTGAGGTTAGGTGCGCCGCCAACACTGTTAGTTCCTTGATTCTGATCATTCGAGGGTGGGGGGAAAGTAAAGAGCGGGGCGAAGGGGTTGGCTCCTGCTGCCCCTAGGGCTGCAAACGGATTTTGCTGTTGTTGCTGCTGTTGCTGCTGGTCTTGTCTAGTCGTCTGCGTACCCTGTGGGTCTGTGGTAGTAGTAGCTCCAGGTGCAGGAAAGGCGTCAGCCTGACCACCTCCGAAACCGCCGAGGCCTCCAAGACCGCCACCACCAAACATCTGTTGCATTTGCATCATCTGACGGATGGAGTCGGGATTAGTCATCATTCGCCGAAACTGCTCGGACTGCAGAATCTGGCGGGCTTGAGGCCCCATGTTTCTGAGCTGTGGATTGGCATTGATCATCATGTCAATGAAGGCTGGGTTGTTCATGGCTTCTCGCATCATCTGCGCAAAATTTGGATCTTGCAGCTGCCGAATGACGTCTTCTTGTGTTGGAGGATTCTGAAACAGGTCTGCACTGGGCAGCTGCGTAAAGCCGGCGTATCTGGCGCCAGTCAGGCCAGCGAGGGGATCGTTGCCAGTGCCAGAAGCGAGATTCTGTGGCACTCCAGCAGCCGAAGGATTCGACGACTGCGTGCCTGTTCCGCTACCGGACACCGTCGAGGTAGACTGAGTGGCCGGGTTCTGTCTCTGGTTGCTGGCCGCGCTCTTAACCAGATGCATCGAGTTTCCTTCTTTCACATTGTGCTGAGAGAGCGTGTCGCCATCCTTGAGCACCTTGCCGCTGTAGATCAGGCGCTGTGAAGAGACGGGCAGATTGGCGTACTCTGGCGCGGCCAGCTTGGTCTTGAGATCGAGCGCCGTCGTCGACAGCGGCAATGTGAAGGTGTACTTGTCACCCCGTGCGTTCTTGACATGGAACGTGACCGCGATGTCCTCAGGCGTGGAAGCGTCAGCCATGGCGAAGGGCGCGGGCCCGCAGGTAACGGCGGAGCGTAATGGAGACAATGCTGGGACTGGCCTGGCGACAGAGAGTGGGAAAGTGGGCAATGAACAGAGAGTGACAGGCGTGCGCCGATACACCGAGCCCCGTGTGAATAAGCGCAGATGGCGGAGATGGAGATGCAGGCAGAAAGACGACGAAGCGAGGCCGTCATAGTCATCGTCCTAATTCAACCGATCCCGGCTCCAATGGCCGAGCTCCGGTGCCGCGTCGGAATCGGGGCCCGAGGCTTGGCATTCCCGAAATTTTGTGCCCACTGCAACTGTACTGCATGGTGTGGTGGCAACAAACTGCACCGTCCAGGCAGGCCACGGACTACTCACCACTTGTGCCGGGGGCAATGACGACTGTGGTGCTTCACGAGGCTCTCTTTGACGACACCTAGTCCTCCCACTTCGCGTCCTCGCCCCAGCACAGGGCTCCGAGTCCATTCCCTCTATAGCTGCCGCCGCACTCGGCCGCGATGGCGACGACCAGCTCCATGTTCATGTATAGCCTGACGATCCAGTCGCCGTCAGCCATCACGTCTGCAGTGCTGGGACAATTTGCTGGTACAAAAGAGCAACAGATCATCGCAGCTTCCGGGTCGAAGCTCACCATCCACAGACCCGATCCGACCCAGGGCAAGGTCACGCCGCTCTTCACTCAAGACTGCTTTGGCATCATCAGAACACTTGCCAGCTTCCGGCTGGCAGGCAGCAGCAAAGGTGAGTTTCCCAGGGCCCCTGTATCCCAAAGGCAACTGGTGATGGCGTCGAGTTAGCATTCATTGCACGCGGGCCTGAGGCGACAGCGAGACTAACAGCACGCAGATTTTGTCATTGTCGGCTCCGACTCGGGCCGCCTTACCGTGCTCGAGTACCTCCGAGACAGCAACCGCTTCAACCGCGTCCATCTTGAGACCTTTGGCAAATCAGGCATCCGTCGCGTCATCCCGGGACAATACCTGGCAGTTGATCCCAAGGGAAGAGCGTGCATGATTGCTTCAGTGGAGAGGAACAAACTCGTGTATGTGTTGAACCGCAATTCCCAAGCAGAGCTCACCATCTCGTCGCCGCTCGAGGCACACTCACCGTTCACTCTTGTCTACGATGTCGTGGCGCTAGATGTCGGCTACGAAAACCCCATCTTCGCTGCCCTCGAAGTCAACTACGAGCAGTCTGATCAGGACCCAAGCGGCCAGGCATTCCAAGACACCGAGAAGATCCTGGTTTTCTATGAGCTCGACCTCGGCCTCAATCATGTCGTGCGCAAATGGGTTGAGCCCGTCGCTCGAGATGCCTCCAAATTGTTCCAGGTGCCTGGAGGCGCAGACGGCCCCAGCGGTGTGTTGGTATGCGCTCTTGATAGTATTACCTACCGCAACTCCAATCAGGACGCCTTTCGAGTACCCGTGCCGCGCCGGCGGGGTGTTCTGGAGAATCCTGACCGCAAGCGGCAGATTGTAGCCGGTGTCATGCACAAAATGAAGGGCCAGTTCTTCCTGCTCCTCCAGACAGAGGACGGCGACCTCTTCAAAGTCACCATTGATATGGTCGAGGATGACAGTGGTCAGCCCACCGGTGAAGTCAAGGCTTTGAAGATCAAGTACTTTGACACCGTTCCCGTTGCCAACAGTCTCCACATTCTCAAGAGCGGGTTCCTCTTTGTCACCAGCGAGGCTGGAAACCATCATTTCTACCAATTCGAAAGGCTGGGTGACGACGATGGAGAGACAGAGTTCACAAGCGATGACTATCCTTCTGACCCTCTAGAGAGCTACAAACCAGCCTTCTTTCACCCTCGTCCTCTGGCCAATCTTGCTTTGGTCCAACACATTGACTCTGCCAACCCATTGCTCGACAGCAAAGTGGTCAACCTCCTCGACGAAGACGCCCCCCAGATCTACTCCATTTGTGGCGCAGGTGCTCGGAGCTCATTCAAGACCTTGAAACATGGTCTTTCAGCCTCGGAAATCGTCGAATCAGAGCTCCCAGACCGACCAGAAGCTGTGTGGACCACTAAGCTGACCAGCGCGGACGAGTACGATGCCTACATTGTCCTGTCATTCAGAACAGGAACAATGGTCTTAAGCATTGGTGAGACTGTCGAAAAAGTCACCGACACCGGCTTTCTGTCTACAGCTCCGACCTTGGCTGTCCAGCAACTAGGAGACGACGCGTTGATCCAAGTGCATCCCAAGGGCATCCGTCACATTCGAGCAGACAAGCGAGTTACCGAATGGCCCACTCCCCAGCATAGATCAATTGTTGCTGCCAGCACCAATGAGCGCCAGGTAGTGGTCGCTCTAAGTTCTGGCGAAATCGTCTATTTCGAGATGGACACCGATGGCTCATTGGCTGAGTATGACGAGCGGAGAGAAATGACTGGCACTGTCACCTGTCTCAGTCTCGGCGAAGTGCCCGAAGGCCGAGTCAGGAGTTCGTTCCTTGCCGTTGGCTGTGACGACTCCACGGTCCGCATACTCAGCCTTGATCCTGACTCGACCCTGGAAAATAAGTCCGTGCAAGCTCTCACATCTGCCCCATCTGCCCTGTCAATCATGGCCATGCCAGATTCCACGTCCGGTGGTACCACCCAGTACTTGCACATCGGCCTCTATTCCGGTGTCTATCTTCGAACTGTCCTTGACGAGGTTACCGGAGAGCTGTCAGATACGCGAACACGCTTCCTTGGGTTGAAGCCAACAAAGCTCTTCCGGGTCATTGTTGGCGGCCAGGTAGCTGTGCTTGCCCTCAGCTCTCGCCCTTGGCTTGGCTACAGCGATCCCCAGACACTCGGCTTTATGCTAACACCCATCGATTACGTCGGGCTGCAATACGCATGGAACTTCAGCAGCGACCAATGCCCCGCAGGTATCGTCGGAATTCAGGGGCAGAATATCAGGTATGCGAACTTCTATTGTCTTCCTCTTTGCATGATGAATTCTACTATGCTCTTACCGATGGCTGTTCGCAGTCAATGGGGAAACTCCATTCCAAAATCCAATTGTTCCTTCTGAAGCAAATAGAATCAGTCACCACTGCAGTATACTTACGGTACGATTGCACTAACCGATTCTCTAGAATATTTACCATCGACGATCTATCCAAGAACCTTCTCCAAGAGAACATCCCCCTGCCATACACTCCTCGCAAATTTGTGAAGCACCCCGAGTACCCGCTATTTTACATCATCGAAGCCGACAACAACGTCCTTGCGCCAGCAACTAGACAGAGGCTGATTACGGAATCAACTGCTATGAATGGCGATGCCGTGCCACTACCACCAGAAGAGTTTGGCCACCCCAAGGCCTTCGGTCACTGGGCGTCCTGCATTCAGATCGTTGACCCAGTCGCTTCCAAGTCAATATTGTACACTCTTGATCTGGAGGATAATGAGTGTGCCACAAGCGTGGCCATTGCTCCATTTTCTGGCCAGGATGACGAAGCATTCTTGATCGTTGGCACTGCCAAGGATCTCGTAGTCAGTCCAAGGTCTTACTCGGCTGGTTTCCTCCATGTGTACAGATTCCACGAAGACGGCAAGGAGCTCGAATTTATCCACAAGACCAAGATCGACCACCCGCCGACGGCACTGCTTCCATTTCAGGGTCGACTTCTCGCCGGGGTTGGAGCCGATCTTAGAATATATGACCTTGGCATGAAACAGATGCTACGAAAATGCCAGCTCCAAGTAGCCTCCACCATCATCACAGGCATCCAGACCCAGGGCAGTCGCATTGTAGTCTCAGATCTGCAGGAGAGTGTCACCTATTGCGTATACAAATTTCAGGAGAACAAGTTGATCCCTTTTGCCGATGATGTGATTGCAAGATGGACCACCTGTACCGCCATGGTCGACTACGAGACTATTGCCGGAGGTGACAAGTTTGGCAATCTATGGCTTCTGAGGTGTCCTCCAAAAGCTTCTGAAGAGGCCGACGAAGATGGATCTGGTGCACACCTTCTTCATGAGCGTCAGTATCTGGCTGGAGCCCCAAATCGACTGAGTCTGAGGGCCCACTACTTCCCCGGTGACATACCAACAAGCATTCAGAAAACCCAGCTCGTTGCTGGTGGGAGGGATGTCTTATTCTGGACTGGATTCCAAGGCACACTGGGTATACTTGTGCCTTTTGTAGGTCGAGAAGATGTCGACTTCTTCCAGAGTCTTGAAATGCAGCTCGCAGGCGCTAACGGCAACCCCCCCCTACTTGGACGCGACCACCTCATGTACCGGTCCTACTATGCTCCGACTAAAGGCACCATTGATGGCGATTTATGCGAGACCTTCTTCCTCCTTCCGAATGACAAGAGGCAGATTATTGCAGCTGAATTGGACAGGTCCATTCGAGAGATTGAGAGAAAGATCTCGGACATGCGCACACGAGTTGCTTATTGAGCGCCCTACTCGATACTCTACACCAATGATACCCACTCTCGGTGCATCCCCAGGTGCCCTCACTTGAATGCCTCCTACAGTATCCATATCTCTCACGTCTCTTGCCAGGCTCGGTCTGCTGTTTCAGTTGCTGAATTTTGAGCTGGATGCCACCTACAGTCTATTAAGGCGTGGGAAGAAGCACGAGACAAGATCAAGTATGCTGATGTTTGAGTGCGGTGCCACCAATGCACATGGGTGGTCATCGCAATTAATCCAGCATGACAAGCCTTGTAGATGACCATCTTTACCTCTCACGGAGGCGGGAGAAGGTCTAGTCCTTCCACATTCAACTCGAATGAGTCCAGTCGAGCGTAGTGGCCTGTAGCATCGAAGTCAAACTTTGTCCTGTCGCACTCGTCGAAATCTATGTCGGTCGCGAGAATCGTGTCCTCTTCCTCCCAGACGGGACCAGTGACGGTACCGCCCATAGGATCCACAATGCAAGAACCACCTCGAGAAGCCCATTCCTCTGTCTTGCCTTCCGAGCCCACCTTTGCTTTCTCCTGTCCCTCAACCCCAGTGACCCAGTCCGGGAGGTCTTTGGTCTTAACTGCTTGGTTGCAGCTCACGACCCAACACCTCCCCTCACCAGCGATCGTCCTCAGCAACGGCTCCCACGTTGACCTCGCATCTGCTGTCGGGGCCAAGTACAAATTCACGCCCTGGGCGTACAGGCTGTACCTGAGTAACGGCATGAAGTTCTCCCAGCAGATAGCGCACCCAATCACTACCCTAATGCCCTTGATCGTGACCGCCACCGCTTTCAGATTGCTAGCCCGACCCTGACTCCACACTAACCTCTCCATTCCAGTAGGCTGCAGCTTCCTTCTCTTTCCCACGATTCCTTTGCCTGGGTCCACTAGCACGGCCGCGCAGTACATACTCCCACCCACGCGCTCGACGCATCCAACCACGAGAAACACACCGGTTGACTTGGCCACATCCTCGATAAATTCCCTCGTGCCATCACCCCGCCGGCCGGTCTGCTCATTCACCGGCAATTCGCGGTTCAGCCACGCTTCTCCTTCGCCAATCGCCGTGTCACCCAAATCGATAGCTTCCTTCAAATAGGCATGAAACTGGTCGTACCCTCGGGGATGCCGTTGCCCTATCACTGCACCGAAGGAGCAGAGGCGGGGATATCCACCGAGGAAAGCTTCAGGAAAGAGCAGGATAGACACATCTTTTTTTGCAGCGGCAATAGCTACTTCCTTCAACACCTTCAAAGTTGCCTCGCGGTTATCCTGTGTGCGGACTTGAGCACAAGCAACGGTGAGTTTCTGAGGCATTAGTCTTTCGGATCTACTGGTATAGGCTGGAATGGTGCTTGGATCACTGCTTTCACGTGTAATTATCGATCGTTATTGCGGGGAAATCTGTCTTCGATTTAAGCAGACCACGCCTCTTCGGGAATGGCGGCGCTCACGCTTTTCAGTTGTGCAACGCTTATCATACTACGGATCGTTTGCCAAGTTGCGCTGATTACAGAACATGAACCGAGTGCTGACAAGATAATCGCGCGACCTCATCCTCCCCCATTAAAATTACATCTGCATTTTCCCGGCGAAGAATGGCAATAACTTAGTCATGGCAATCCAATCTCCCCATTCAAGGCTGAGGTGTCGAGGCTGAGAGGGAAAAGGGAGAAATTTCTGATTGTCAAAGCAGACATGGAACGAGGTGCTAGTTACAGGACAGTTCATTTTTACTTTCTTCTCTATCATACATGTCCTCCCATCTTAATCGCCACCCTGGGATGAGGTATTCGGTCGGTCGTGGTCACGTTCGATCGCTCAGGTCGTGTGTTTCGAGGACGTCGGCGTTCGTACGCTCGGGCGTTCGCCCGTTCGTATGGTCGTTCGTTCGCTCGCTCGTTCGTCGTGCCTGAACTGTTGTTCCATTCGTGTCTTGTCCCAATGCTCAACCCAGCCCCCCCTCACCCCCAATAGCCATGCACTGTCAGCTGAAGCTATGGAGCCTATCATACAACACCCCGGATCATGCACTCTCAAAGCTGAAATCCTTCTCCCCTCATGCAGCTATGCACTCTCCCAGCTGAAGCCACGATTTCAACCACTCGTTAGTCACTACTGCCACCTCCACAACAACAACAACAACAACAACAACAACAACAACAACAACAACAACAACAACAACAACAACAACAACAACAACAACTTCTCTCTTCTCCTTGTTCTCCTCTTCTGCTCAAAAAGTGATGCAAAATAAAACCCAAGGGCATACATGCGGGAGGGAAGGGGAGGTGGGATAGTGCAATGGAACACAGCACAAACATTTGTTTAGCGGCCACACTGTTGCTCCTCGTAAGGCAGTGAGTCCCATTGTGTCCCTCTACACATGGTCAGTTAGCCGACACTCTGCGCTTCATCGAGTTCTTTTCTCTGAGCTCTCCCCTGGCTTTCTCTGTCTCCAAAACAAAAATGTAAGAAAGTCGCCAGGCTGTGCGTCCACAATCCAGGTTCCAGCAGGCTACTTTCTTGCTCAGCCCATAAGGTCTTTTTCAACACACATGGGTCTGACCTCCTTCAGCAGCTACCTTCTTGCTCAGCCCATGGGGCCTTTCAACAAACATTGGTCTGGCCTACTTCGGTAGTCACTCGAAAGTGACTCTGCTGGCTTACCTTCGGGCCTGCCGGACGCCAACTGCCACCCCGAACCGCCAGTGCAAGTGTGGATAGTGTCAGTCAGAGGAATCAGATCTGGACACTGTGCACTAAACCCTCCATCTCTTCAACCGCTCCTCTTCACCACCATCGTCTCCCCTCCTCCATCCCTGTAATTCCTCCTTTTTCTCAGGCGTAGTAGAGTCCGAATGTCAGATGGCTCGCTCGGCGCACTATCGATCCGTTCGGATTCCATTGTGGGTTCTCGCCGTCCTCGTCGAGCCTGTACACCGGCCTCAGATCCCACCCTCTTCTTCTTCCCCTCCCCAGAAGTAGTTGTAGCCCGCTGCACGCTGTCCATCGAGCCATCTCTTGAAGTGCAGGTTTCCTGGGTTGTCAACAAGCTCACCTTTTCCATCTCGCTTTTTGACATGAAAAACCCCGAACTCCCTATATGCATATAAACAGCCTACATGCCTCTAGTGTCATGAACGATGACAAGACGCCAAACCCCCTCCCCCACCCCCCCCCTTCGCGGACGTCATGCCGACGACGGGTCGATACCTCCGGTCCTTGGACGGACCTTTGGCTACGCACGGCGACCTTTGGAAGGACTGTTTGGAAGGACTGCACGAGACAACTGTCACCCATACGATTCGTATGAATGACTATGCGATCCTTTGGTCAGAGACGACGGGGCTGAGCAAGGTAGAAGGGCCTTTGGATGAAGTAGAAGGCCTTTGGGGTCAGGGGCTATGGAAAAGCAGACTCCGGCATTGCGATGCGAAAGTTATAAGTATGCGCGGAGGTTACGGTAATCCGTCGACTCTCCAAGCCTTGAGTCTTGTGCGTCTATACTACGACATAGGGAATCTAGACTAGTTAGCTCTCTCTCGTCCTCTTCTTTGCCTTCCACCTCTAGTACCCCCAACATCTAGCATCTTAGGCTAGCACTGCTCTTCGCAGCAGGATGCAGCCTGCTCTCTGACAGAAGATTAGTAAATCAGACTGACTTACCAACCTCCGTGTCAACAACCACTCGCTCCTCTTCTCTCCTCCTTCTTCACCTCCTTCCTCCTCCTTATCTCTCTCTCCAGAACAGACCCGACCAGCCAAGGCCGAAGCCGAGACTGTGGAACTACTCTTCTGTCTTCTAAAGAAGATATTATCTGGATATAGAGTTGTTAGCATAAGACAAATATGTAGAACATTGTTAATGACGGTAAGAACAGAAAAGGTAAAGACAGGAAGGGCAGGGGCAGAAGGAGGAAGGATAGGAATGGCAGGGATAGTAAGACTGTCGACAGTAAGGTTGTGAGCGACAGGGGTAAGGGCAGTGAGGCTGTCGATAGTAAGGCTGTGAGCAGCAAGCGGGTGGGCAAGAAGGGGATATGCAGCAAGGGTAGGGACAGTAAGGCTGTAGGTAGTAAGGCTCTAGGCTTTGGTAGTATTGGTACACTTCGATGTTGGCTTCAGAGTGTTTATCAGGGTAGCCTGAGGAAAGATTTCGGGGCTCAGTAGTGGGATAGTTGCGGTGAGCTCTTGCAGGTTGGTCAGAACCAAACCAGGAGGAGCTACCACATAACTGTGATAATGGTGGTGATGACAATGATGACGACAAGAAAAACAAACGAAGAGTGTACTTACAGGCTGCTGCTGCTGCGGCTGCTGTTATTGCTTAAACGTCTGTATACTGTCAGCTCACAAGATGTGGGATCAACTGTGCTTACAATGTTGAGAGCCTTGGAAGAAAGGGGGGAATGTGATAGAAGGGGAAAACACACTTCATAAAGACAGCAGAAATGTACCAAAGGGCTAAACCAAAAATATGAATAGAAAGGGGAAATCGTATTGAGAATGGAAGGTCTGGGGCAAAGTCCGGCGCGATTTGGAGTTTGGAGGAGCGCGGACATAGCAAAAGGAGGATGGCAAGGTGCCCCAGAGCAACGAGGCATTGGAAAGAACTGTCCGCTGTCAGGTTGAGATTGTAGAACCCGGCGAGAGGATTGCTCTAACACTCGAATGAGCCTTGTAGCTATAGTATTAAGGGACATATCGTGGAAAATGTCGTATATTGAGCATCTTGTTTGACAAATCGCCTGACTGGAGGCCCAAAAAGGGAATTTCGGGCCATTTTGTCTGATATTTGGCTTAAGGATGACGGTTTTATTGCTAAAAGAGCGAGATGATATCGTAAATAGTTTGAATACTTCATTTAGAAGTAGTTTATTTTTGTTGGTAGCTGCTGAGAACCCATGGAAGGTACGGGAGGAGCAAAAGCGGGAAGGCTGGGAGCTCCCAGGAAGAGGCGACCTTCATATAACCATTTGCCGCTCTTTGTAGCTGTTTGGCTCTTGATGAATCGATAGATAGACTCTGATAAAATAACCTCTAATCATTCTCGTATGCTCCTAAGGCACATTAGAGGTACAAGCTTGCTATATAGCATACATTGACTTGTTTCAACAATCACTCCCTGCACAACGAACAGGGCTGGATGACCCTGAAAATGCAGCCTTGCATAGACATGACCACAACTCTGGCATACATATAGGGCCTAACTCAGGTTTCTTGCTCGATGACTGTGTTTCTCAACGCTGTTGCAATCCCCCTCCCCAGCACCGATTAATTGCTCACGTGACTTACCTTCGCGCTTTTCGGGTTAGGGTGGCGCATGTAGACGGTTGGGGACGGCAGAAAAACGCAAAGCCAAATAGTCGAAGCAATCGAGCAGAATCATTAAGAAGTAATGGAACAGCAAAGATTGATAAGCTTTGACAGTGCATGAATAGGACAGATGAAGTCGAAATTAAGGTGACGCCTCGCTTCTGGCTAGAGTAACTTACCATCCGAAATGTCTCGGATCAAAATATCCGGTTGGAGCCGAATGGTAATTAGTCATTATTGACCTAAGGCTTTCGCCTCTCTATAAGATGTGTCTCGAGACGTAAACCTTTCAAAGCCAGAACGCCAAGATTATATTTGTCTCAGTGCACTCAAACGGTGCTTTGTCGTAATAACAAGTCAGTAAGCGGACTAGATCATTTCTCTGCGGCCTCTGATAGCTCGAAAAGCCAGACAATGCCTCGTTCGACTAAGGAGAGTAGCAGCAGCCGCTGAGACACCAGTTAAGGTATATAAGCCACGTTTGAAATCAGTTGTCGATATTCGATAGAGGCTCTTCAGCACCGGCATTCTACAAACAACATTCTGACACCATCTAAGGTCCAGGCGGAAGAATAATTAGCTCTTCAATCCTTGATCATTTTTCAAGTCGGAGAGCTTCCGTGGACTTCATTCCTGACAGAGATATCCCATCTCTAGGTGGCAAGGTTATCTTTGTCACAGGAGGTTAGGACCATCAAACCCTGCTAAGGGAGCAGCTAGGAGCTGTGCAACTGACGGGCCGTCAGGCACCGCAAGAACTGAACCGGCAACCGTGGAAGCACTGGCCAAACTTCGTCCGGCTCATGTCCATTTTGGGGGATACCATGAGGCGAAGCATTCCTAACGATGCCGGCATAGTAGAACAAACAAGCACGTGGCGAAATTCAAGGCAAAGCAATGTCAGGACCCAAAGGCTCTAACACCACTACTGTCTTGACCAAACCCCAGGACTGGGACGAATGGCTCTATCTCATTCGTCAAACAGCTGAGGAGTCTGAGACATGGTGTCTTGTGGATCCAGCACTCGATAACGAACCGAATCAGCCGTCCAACCCGTCGAAACCAGGACAACCTGCTGATGATGCTGACGAAAACACTATTCATCTATATCGACTCAAATGGGATCGATACAAAGTTCAACTACGAAACTATGAACAACAACGCAAAGGCCTGCAACAGATCAAGCCCCTCATACTCGGAACAATTGATCGCAGATATCTGGCCTATCTCAAGGACTACAATAACTCCTATCAGATTCTTACAGCACTCCGCAAACGAATTACCCGCTGATCGAGCTTGTTGTCATGGACGACACACACATATATATTAGAGCGCCTGAATCTTACTGTCATTGCAAGATTCCCCATCTTTTTAGAGATTCGGGGCTCCCTTCGTCTACTAGCGTTCCAGGCATATCACTTGTGAACTTGAACTCTCCAGACAATGGATTGAACTCCGAAAGGCCATCCAGCCTTAGGAGATATATTCCTGGCTCTATCAATGGGACACTGTCTATGCTAAGGCAGTTGAACTCAAATTGCCTGAAGTACAAGGGGATCGATCTTTGCATGACTTCATCAATGCTGTGGAACCATTGGATCAAGGGGTTGTCTTTATCAATCGTAATATATTACTTACAAGAACAGACAAGAAGACAAACAGTTAAACAATCATTCAAACGGACAACTTCGTCGGGCTCCTCGAGACGTTCTGGAATACTCAACGACTCTGACTCCTTGAATTAACCCAATCGACCTATTCTGGATTTGCTTACAAGGACAACAAGACCCCCAATACCTCTAAAACAACTAATGAGGATTGTCTGGCTTGTGCATTACCTCTGTCATGGTGAATCTGGCTCACATGACAGACACACATATATTGGCACGCCTGAATCTTGCGACAGATTGCAAAGATTCCCCACTTTTTGGGGGATTTGGGCTCCCTTGGTCTCCTGGTGTTCCAGGCATAACACTTATGGGGCTTCCTCAGGCACTCTTAAACAGGAACATTCGGAAGCTATAGATCAATATTGACAAACCTAAGACCCTAGACTTCAAGAAAGTCTGGGCAGAGGTATCTACTGTACAAAATGCGGACAAAGTTGCTGATGCTATCCTCAGAAAGTGGTATAACCGCCCTATCCAGAATCCTGTGGAAGTGGGGGATATATCACAAGCATTGTCAGTGGGAGCCACTAGAATGTCTCTGCCAAGGAGACCAGCAGCCAAATAGGTACCGGTAATACAACCACAGAAGGAAGAGTCGGAGGTCAAGCTGCCAAAGAACCGCAATCCAAACCGTAGTTTGCAACACCGAACAGAGAAATTGATGATCTCATAAAGGGAATGTAAAGCCTGAGGATCAATCAACTCATTGCACAGGCTGCAGAGCATGCAGCAACCAAGACCTACAAGATGTTTCAGACAGGAGTCTCTCGGATAGATGGCTCGTTCACTCAAGGAAGGGATCCCGCACTGACAGAAACCAGGGACAATCAGGGTTCGGACCCTCGGGCCCTATGCTTACTCCTCTGAAGAAGACGCATTTCTCAAAGTCATGTTTGATGAAGAAGACCAGAAGAACTTGCAGATGTGGTTGAACATTGATATGGAAGCATAGGAGAGGGACAGTTCAGTCAACATAGGTATCTTCAAGTAGATTCGGCTGGCCAAGTACCCAGGAACAGATGAGCGACTTATTAGGAAGACCTTTCATGATGTGATGCTTGAAGAATTTGACCTCTACAAGCATTATCTTCGAGAAATCAATGGCCGAGACAACTACGGATGTGCCGAAATATATTTCACAGCCTTATGCAGCAGTTGTTTCGACAGGACTTGATCTACTACTCTCTCTATGCTGCTCTCCAACCAGACAGAAAGATGGATCTTGTCTCATATCCCTCCTACATAAAAATACTAGGAGTCAGGAGACCCAGCCTTCTTTCAGTACATTGATATCAACATTCCCGAACTAGTGGAGCAGAAGAGAGGGGCTTTCCAGATCCAAGGATCTGTCTCTCTTAATGATGAGACTAAAGACAATTGCACGGAGATCCTGCCTACGATACACAAGAAGTTGGATGAATGGTGGCCGCGACTATTGTCACGGCGGAGATGCGCTGGCCCCCTTTCGCGTCGCAAGGTGTAAGAGAGGCGAGTTGGAGCCAAGTAGTGGGCTCGGAGTGCTCAGGAGAGAGTTTAGTTTGCGGCGGAAAGAGGAAGTCTTGGCGGGGAATGCAGCACTCCGAAGGGGGAATCAGGGAGCGGAAGTACAAGCATGAGATCAGTCACAAGCACAAGTTCAAGTTCAAGCAGGGATTATTGATTCAATCTCCACAGAAGTTTCTACATCAGTTATTCCTCCCTTGTTCCTACTCAGCGATACTCCCCTGAGTGTTGTTGAGTTCATTGATTGTTTGGTGGGTTTCCTGTGCTAGTATTATCACTGTGGCGAGATCCCCTCTCAAGCCTCACTTGCATCCACCTAGCTGGATACCCCATTGACCGCCATCAAACTAATTACAACTATTTATTATGCATAGCTTCGCAGCGTTGGTTGTCATATTCGGCGGACAGCTAATCCGAAGTCGAAAAAGTCATACCCCAACGGCAAGAAGTTACGGGGAAGCTGCGGGGGAGCGGACAAGTCGGGATTAGATTGGCGCCCTCTTCCGACAGGAACATAGCCGGGCAAAAGTTATTAGTACTGGCGGCTAGATTGCTGGTTGTTGAAATCACTCTATTTCTGTTGTCTGTAAGACTTCTTCTTGGACTGTCTTTGATATTTATCGAACATTGTGTAGAGGGCAGGATTTAGAAATTCAGGACCGTCGATAAGTTCACTGCCTGCGTTGTCTTGGCTGAATCGAGACACTTTCGTATCGAACTATACCAACAGAGCGGGGAGGAAACCGACACATCGGCGACATTGACAGAACGAGACCACAGTTTTTCTCAGACAATCAAACCAAACATGTCGGACTACGACTTCCTAGTCGGCACCTTCAACACTCCCCACATTTACACTCTCACCTTCACTCTGCCTTCCACCACCACAACTACTTCTTCCGATAACAGCAATAACGCCTCGTTAACCGTTACAAAACGCCACGATGCCATCGGCTCACACTCATGGCTGCATCTGACGCCACCCTTTAACACTGCTCGACCCCTGCCCGCACAACCTCGCGGCCATTCGACGCTCACACGGCGCTACCTGTACGCAACGGCATGGACGGAGCCACCTAGCGTAGTGGCATATGCGGTTGAGTCGCCTACCAGCATTAAACTGCTTGGCCAAGGACGCACAAAAATGCGGTCGGGGTACGTAACGGCGAGCGACAAGGCGGTCTATAGCGCAGGAGGCGCGACCGGCGAGGTATTCGCAATCGACCCAGCCACGGGGGCCTTTGTTTCACCGTCGCAATCAACTACTTCTCAACCTACCACTGCTTCCTCACAAAATTCCTCCCTGTCATCGACGCCGACTACCAATTCAACGGCATTTTCAACATCATTATCATCATACTCATCATCATTAACAGCATCTTCATCATCACCCTCAATAGTCGAACCACTACAAGTCATCTCTTTCGTCAACGCTACGGGCGATCAAAAAGACGACGGTGGCGTCCTAGACTTTGGTGGCCTCCGGCACGGCGCGCACAGCGCCGATCTCAGCCCCGACGGCTCCACGCTGTACGTCGCTGACATCGGCCGCAACGCCATTTGGTCGTACACCATTGACTCTCAGCAAGATGGCAAGGTGGCACTGGCAGAGAAGCTTATCAGCCCGCGCACCAACGACGGCCCACGCCATGTCTGGCCGCACCCGGCTGGCAAGGTCGTGTATGTGGTGCAAGAGCACACCAGCCACGTCGACGTCTTTGACGTCACGCCTGGTCCGAGGCTCCAACACGCCCAGGGCGTGCGTGTCATTCCCGAAGGACTCAATGTACAGGACTTTTGGGCCGATGAAGTCCGCAGCAGTTTGTCGGGCGGCGATACCCCACGCTGGATCTACGCCAGCACGCGTGGCTTGCAGGTCGGCACCAAGGGCTGGTTGGCCGTATTCGCGATTGATGCTGATGGCCATGTTGACGCCAGAGCTGGCGATAAGGGCCTGGTCGCGCTCTGGGAGACGCCGACCAGTGGCGGTTGGGCCAATGCCGTTCAGCCCGGACCCACCGTCAATGGTATCGAGTATCTCGCCCTCACCGATAGTGAGGAGGGCTGGGTGTTCGTCGTCAGCTGGGATGGCAAGGACATCAAAGAGGTTGCGCGCCACCAGCTGGATCACGGCGCTGGAGCGGCGACTGCTGTGTGGCTCTAGGCAGTAGAGAAACAGAGAGAGAAGAGCATACAATACACTCAGCAGGGCAAAGAAGCCCCTAGGAATTGCTAAAGTTAAAAGAAATTGATGCTTCGTTCAAGTTCATAATAGGCGTCAACACAAATCCATGAAATATAGAGCAGCCACATAACCATATGTTTATCTTTATCTATCTTCTATTACAGTCCTTCAAAGTCGTCCTCTCCTTCGCCTTCGATATTCGTGTCACCGACGTTCTTCCCCTTGTCCCTCTTCTTCCGTTCCTCCTCCCTGCCCTTCTGCACTACCTTCCTTCTCTCCTCCCTCATCTTTCTCTGGCCAACTACAAATGCTCCCAACGGCGAATCCTCCCAGCTGACATCCTTCAAAAAGGCCTCAACCTCGGCCCTATCCTTAGGGGCAAAGTTGACTTTGTTCCTCCTCTCCTCAATCCACTTAGCATTGGCTTCTGACTTCTGCACCAGCAACAACAGAGCCTGATTGAGCTTGCCGTTCTTGTTGCCATCTGATTTAGAGGCAGTCTTGAGCCAGCGTTTGAGCATGACGATAGTCGGCAGCTGCAATTCCGGATAGGCGATGCTCTTGGTCCACAGCACGAAGAAGTCGGAGAAGAGCTCGAGGACTTGCTCGCCGACGCCATCTTGGTAGATGCGTGTTTTAAGGTATGCTGAGGGGGCACGGATGACGGATTCGAAGTTCAGTGGACGCAGGGTCGCGGCTTTGGCGGGGCGTTTCATTTCGGACGAGTTAAGGACTTCGAGAATGGCGGCGGACAGGGGTATGTAGGTGCCTGTGGCCTGAGAGATACGTAAGAGGGAGCGGATGAGGAGGAAACGCAGGGGAAAGTAGGTTGAGGTGGGGATAAGGCGCATGACACCAAGAGTGATTTGGGTCAGTGGGTAGATGAGAGGCCGGAGCTGCGACTGCTTGCCGTTCTGAGCCTCAACGAGAGAGTTGCAGTGGCTAGAGAGAACGCGGGACCAGAAGTCGAGAGAGTGGACAAACTGCCAGTTATAGATTTGCTTGTACGAGTCCTTTGTAGGCTTGGCAATGTGTCCGCGGAGGTGAATGGCAAGCTGGCGGATGAACTTGAAGGCGGTGGTGTAGCTGATCTTCTGATCGATGCCATAGATCTCAGCGGCCGAGTTCTTCATCAAGTTGACGCCCGGAAGGGTGACTTCGGTAAGATTACGAGCCCCCTTGACGATGCCCTCGTACGTGGACTTGAGCACGGACTCACGGATGCCAGCGTCGCCGATGACCATGAGTCGGCGGATGATGATGAAAGCAGAGATGCGGGTGGCTTCATCGGAGCTGTTGTCTGCCCAGATGCCGCAGATTGTCTTGATAATGAGCTTGAGCTGTTTGCGGAGTTGTAGCAGATAGGGCAGTAAGGGTTCGAGAGATTGAAGCGTGATGCGGAGTGTAGCAGCATCCGACAGTTGGCCAAGCAACAGATACAGCGAGGACGCGTGAGATTTGATAATGGGCGACAGAGCCTTGAACTTGGGCGTGTCTGTGGCAATATGCACCTTGCCAGCCGCGGACTCTCTGATGGGTAAGTGGTGTTGGAGGACTGGATGGACGTGTTTGAGGGCTAGCAACAAGACCTGGTGATAGACGGATGAGTTGGGAATACCATACCGGGCTGGCAGCTTGTCATCCTGGTCATCAGACTGTATAGCCGCGCGGAAGGCGAGCACGACTTCTCTCAGCGATCGCTGTGAGTACTGCTCGCCCAGAGCCTCTTTCCACTTCGTAAGCATGGAGGGCGTGACATCAGTGACGGCAGCCGCAGAAGTCCCCTTAGCCGTCTTGGCCTTCTTCGACGGCCGCTCGCCGTCGTCTACGTCGTCGCATAAGCTCTCATTGTCTGACACAGCCAAGTCATTACCGAAGTCGAGCAGCTCTGCGTCGTTCTCCTGAAGATATTTATAAAACTCTGGGTCTTTGTCGGCCAGGGACTTGAGTTGGCCAATGTGGTCGTCATCGTCGTCATAATCGCCGTCGTTGTCGTCGTCGTATATCTCCTTGTTTGCTTCCTCGTATAGCTCCACACCATCGTCTGAGCCTGAGTCTGCTGCCACTGCCGTCTGTCCTGCCCGCCGCTTGCGCTTCTTGTCCATCACAGCCGTCTCTTGCGGAAGGGGCAGCGCGTCCTGGAAGAACTTGTCATCATCCATGTCCCCCGCGCCATCGGCATCGGAGTCCGGCCCATCAACGCCATTGTCCTCAGCCTCGTGCTCATGTCTTTTGGCTGCGTCGTGCTTTCTCTTGTCATTCTGCCGGTGTCGCTGCTTGATTTTGGCAAATTCCTTGCGACGCTCTAGCGTCTCTTTGAGTTTGTTCTTCTCAAATTTCTTGGTGGCTTTTGCCTTCCTGCCCATCTTGAGAGAGAGAGCGATTTGTCGGACTCGTTGTACAGCGAGTCGTCGTCTGTCAAAAAAGTTCGAATTTCTGTAGAAATTCACTGTCGAATTGGGAATTCTAGCCGCCAAAGGAACTACATCACGTGCACAATCACGTGCAGACATATCCAATAGGGTTAATAACCCTGACGAGGCTACGCGAGGCTGCACAGGCCCCTCCAGACAGTATTAACAGCGGTGGCCAGGCCGTACTCGCCTCAGCAGCTTTCGGTGACGGGACCAGACATAAGACCGGATCGGAGAAGGGTCATCCAGAGACGCAGACTGCGCTGATGCCCGCGTGCCGTTCCCCTTAGCTCCCCAGTTGAGAATGTATGGCCCCCGGGCCTCGTCACGGCCACTGTCATACGCACCCACTCCGTATGGCTACGCGCCAAATGCGTCACTCTCGGCCCAAATCAGCCTCGACGAGGAGGTTAAATTGACAGACTCCTCGGCGGAGCGTGACCTGATCGACTCCCTGGCTGAGATCTACAGCATCATCCGTACCCTGGACGGGCTCGAAAAGGCCTACATCAAGGACGCCCTCCCCGAGAAAGAGTACTCCGACCTCTGCTCAAAGCTGCTGAAGCAGTACAAGTCCAATCTCAGCGACGAGCAAGTCTCCCGTGAGTTTGGCGATCTAGACACCTTTTGCCGCAGATGGGATGTGCGTGGAGTGGCATCAACTACGGGCAGTCACACCCACTGACGGTCTTTAGATTGAATGTCCCCGGGCCAAAGAGCGTCTAAAAGTCGGTCTCACGGCCGACCAAGTGTACACGCCCCAGTCACAGCCGCCGCAGTCCCATGCACCTCCAGCCACGGCGGCATCTGGCGCCCTCATCCTAGCTGCAACCGAGAACTTCATCACATTCCTTGACGCTCTTCGCCTGAACATGGTGTCCAAGTCTCAGCTCCATCCTCTTCTCTCCGATGTCATCCAGTCAGTCAACAAAGTCACCAACCGCGACTTCGAACATCGTGGCAAGATCATCCAGTGGCTCATCACCTTGAACCAGATGAAGACCACCGAAGAGCTTAGCGACGAGCAAGCTTCAGAGCTTGCCTTCGACATGGAACAGGCTTATAATGGCTTCAAGGCCATCATCCATTGATCAATCCATAACGCCTTGCCACTGCCACTGCCACACGCCCCACCAGCATTGAACCTCTGTAGGCGTCCCGTCAGCATTCTGCCAATCGTCGTAGCCAGTCTCAACACCCTCAGTCACCAATGACAGGCCGCCATCAATTAACAAGGTTTTCATTTGTGCCTGCTCAGGTTTGTAGTGCTCTCGCAACGGAAACTCTATCACGACCCTTGACCATCGCTCAGCCGCAAGTGACCTCAGGATGGCGTTGGCGAGCAACTTTGGATGCTCAGACGAATAAATTGGGTCAGCTGCAATGACTGTGTGATATTTCTCAGATTCGTGCTGCGGCATGTCTGACGCATTCGACCAATCTAGCCTTCTCGTCTCTGCCTCGCCACCACTCGCCAGTATGTGGTCGGAGTTCAGGCTCACATTCTTAGCAAGATTCGGCACAATGTCTGGAAGGTCGGTCAACACGACCGACGCTCCCCACAGACATGCTGCACTAATGCCAACCAGTCCAGTACCGGCTCCCAGCTCCAGAACACGACCCCTGTCCCATGCCACCTCTGCCTTGAGAGTCATAAGACGCCTGGCAAGCAGAAGAGATGATGCCCATGTCTTCAATCCCAGATTATCTCCGGTGAGGGACGGTTCATGAAGCTGGATCATTAGAGTCTCGTTGACTTTGAAGGCTCGAGTTTGGCTGGGAGCCGCATTTCTTCCCGATCGCGCGCTCAGTCGAAGGCTCGCCTCGTTCCATATGCGCTCCTTGATCTCGTCGTCTCGAATCCAATCCAAGCTTGATGCAATGATGGACGTCAGATATCGTGGAACTCCTACCGGTTCTACTGTCTGTTGACGCTGGACTTGCTCATGGCCAAAAGCAAAAGAAGTTTCGGCAAGCAAGTCGAGTGCCTTCAGCAAGCTGGCTGCCGTTGGTTTCTGATAAATTTGGGGTAAATCAAGGACTGCCAAGTCAACAGGTCAACATCACCTCTTGAACTTGCCAAAACTACCTACTGTGTAATCGCGTTGGCTCGTCTCTGGCGGCTGCACCACCATCACTATCCGTCATGAGAATAACTAGAGACTTCCTTCCCAAATGACTTTACTTTTGAGTATACTATGAGATTCAGACATAAAAGCTTGGCATTTTTGCCGGGCAGATATTTTGATTCATGCATAACTCGACTGTTGGAATGCGGAATGCTGGTACAATCATCCAATTGCTTACTAATCATTCACCGAGTCTACAGACATTGCGAAGTGTAGCGATCAGTCCTACTCTTTCACAACCTCCTTCATTATTATTACTCATCTGTGCTTTGCAAGCCCTTCTCACGTGCTCTGACCCTGGTAGGCTAGTCCCTTAATGTACGTACACCAGCCAGGCACTAGGAACAAAGTGGGGTTAACGCTCTGTCAATATACATCCCCACTTGCCCCTTGTAAACAATTCTGAAATACTATACAAGTAGAGCAGGGATTGAACATTTTCCCCTTTAAGTGGCTTATATCACCCTTCTCTGAAACAAAAGTCGTAAATCCAAAAGCACAATATATTATTAGAACAGAATCTTAGAAAGGCAGTACTACAAGGAAGTCCTGAAAAGAAAGAAACCAAGTGTCAGCACTTGTCCTCAATTGAGTATAATTGAGTATTATACTGTTATCCCTTCTACACCATGACCAGCACCACCGCAGCATCACAAGCTCCATCATCCACCTATACTCTAGGTCACTCCACCTTCGTCCTAGCATCGCATCAGCAACGCACCATCCACAACAGCGCCGCCTTCCTGCTGCCACATCTAGCCCCACATTTCTCCCTGCTCGATGTCGGCTGCGGGCCTGGCACCATCACTGTCGGCTTCGTCGACGTCCTCTTCCGCGGCACCGTCACCGGCGTCGACCTCTCGCAAGACGTTATTGACGAAGCCATCGCCACCCAAAAGCAGCAGCAGCAGCAGAACAGGAAAAACCTCACCTTCGAAGTAGGCAACGTCCTCGACGGCCTCAAGTACCCCGACAACAGTTTCGACGTTGTGTACACCCACCAGACGCTCATCCACGTGCCGCACCCCGTCAAGGCGCTTCAGGAACTCCGCCGCGTTCTCAAGCCTGGCGGTATCCTGGCCACACGCGAGTGCACGAATCTGCAGTGGTGGCCGCTGTATCCCGCTCTGGAACTGTGGGGACTGGGCATGCAGAAGATGATGGAGTCGACGGGCGCGGTGGGCCTACTGAATAAAGGGATTTTGCAGGCCTTGGTGCGTGAGGCCGGGTTTGACAGGGACAAGACGCTGGTGGGCGTCGGGACGACGGTGTTTGCCACTAAGGAGGAGAGGAAGTGGTGGAGTGGTGTTGGTGTGAGTAGGATGCGCGAGACCGGCATTGGTAACAAGTGGCAGAAATCAGGCTTTTTGACAGATGTTCAGATCGACCAGATTATTAAGGCTTTGGAGAAGTGGGGAGAAGCAGAGGATGGGTGGTACGTTGCGGTGCAGAGTGAAATATTAGCTTGGAAGTAGACAAGGTCGACTTGAAAGGCCAGAACCAGACAAAGTCTCAGCCATCGTCAATAATCATCGTCCTCAGAGCACGCTGGTCAGGCGACGTTAAGATCCTTCTCCTTCCTTCTCCTTCTTCAGCTCTCGATCTGCGACATGAATGGCTCCTCTTCATTCGGCGCGCTGTGAATGAAGATCTCTCTGTGCTCTGGCATGTGACAGATTGTCAAGCTCCTGTCCTTCTGACCCATATCTAAGGCCGAGCTGCTGGTGCTCTCGTGTTGCCTCGGCCAATCTATGTGAATTGGCCTAAACAACAGTAGAATTCCCAAGCGATCTGCTTTCCAACTTGTTCACTTTTCGGCCGCCATAACATTTCTCTCCACATCCTTTCATGACTTGCTCTCTGTCTCCCGTCGTCTCTTTGGATCATACTGCAACAGCTTTTCGATCAAATCGACGTGAGTCATCAGCATCCGTCGGCAGCAGTAGCGTCGACAGCCCAGGCGATTCATGGCTTCGCCATCGCCCATTCCGGTCTCCAGCATCTTGAGGTAGCGTTCGTAGAGATCACCGACCACTTTGCCGCAAGTAAAACAGCGCACCGGAATGATCATTGTGAAAGGTTAGGGAGCGGCGTCGAGGAATTGAGAGGGAGGATGGAGAGCACAGGCGGTGCGAGCGTCGCTGAAGGAGATTGCTGGGAAGTAGAGATAATGACGATGTGGATATGTCGCGTGAGTTGCGGCAAAGACTATTCCCACAGGTCGACAAAAAATTGATGTACGGTGGCCCATGAGGCCCCACAATGCCACACACAAGACCCACAGCAGACCCACTCCCACTGCTTGGACCCGCAAAAAAGTTTGGAGGTCGTGAGGAAAGAGCGAACACTGAGCTCCAATCCCTTTCTTGTGTCTATTCTCTCCTGGACATGCCGAATTTGTCGCTTGCAGGGCTCCTGTCTAGTTGCATAAATGGCGAGAATCAGCAAGCGTAGTGCAGATGAGGCATTTGAAGGTGTCCAATCTGTTGACCAAACTGGCGAGAAGAAGCACAAGAAGCGGAAAAGGCAGAAGAAGAACAAGGGAGAGGATAACGGGGATGTGAAAGCAGTTGGGGTTGGACCGACTTCAGGTCGACAACAAGTCGCAGAAGAACAAGAGTCACATTCTCCTGAGACACCTGGCCCAGCGCCACCCACATCTCAAACAGCAGAGCCTCATGGAGGAAAGAGCAAGAAGAAGAGAATGCACGAGTGGAAGATGAAGCAGGTGCAAGTAGTAGCACCTTCACCACTGGCATCCACAAAAGGGGCCCCTACAGCGCTGGAGGCCGAGCAGTCTCCAGAGGCTGCCACTCTGCCAGAGACATCAGCGTCAATGACGAAGAGCAAGAGACGTCGGCAGAAGAAGAAAGGGAAGAGTCATGCAATTGATGACACGAAACCAATTGTCGACAAAGCCACCAATCACGCTGAAGACGGTGAGCGCCCTCAAGATGTCGGCATTGAAGACCAACAAGAGCCCACCCCTGTCAAGAGCATGGGCAGTCATTCCGTCGAAACAATCCAAGAGGCCAAACGGCGAAAGCAGAAGGAGCGGAAGCTGCTGAAGCGCCAGTCACAACGCCCATTAGAAGGCGATACTAACCATGACCCAGCTTCTACTCTGCGACTGCCAGAAGTGCCATCTGCCAATTCAGACCCGCATGCTGCCGAGAGCGCGGCCGACAACAAGCAGTCCAAGAAACGAAAGCGGCATAATCACGTGTCCACTACTCAACCTCACCTTGCCAATCATGACTTCTCCAAGATTGAGCAATCACACGATGTCACGGCCATGGACGTGGACTTAAACGGCCCTGAGGTAAAGACAATATCACTCGAACATCGAATCACTGTTCCTGACGATTTCGAAAGCAGGCAACACATGCCAAAAATGAATGGAGATGCATTGTCTGCTGATACCGATGAGCACAAACTTGCCCTTGAGGGCAGCGATGCCCAACCCCTTGAGATTTCTGCGGGTGACAAAGTCAGACCCAAGAAGCACGGTCATCGCGCTTATCGGAAATCATCCAAGTACCAGACCAAGCAATGGACAATTTCAGAAGGCGTCGGTGGTATCTTCATCGACCAAGACCCCATCTTGACTGCCGATGATCAGCATATGATAATTTCCACAAGAGCACAAGTCAGAATTTACTCCCGAGTTACTTCCCTGCTGGTGCGGAAGCTAGAGCTGGAGCCGGAAGAAGACGGTCCCATTGTTTCATGCTCCCTGCTAACCACGGATGACTCCTTGCTGATCGTTGCTACATCTCGAGGCGTTGTTTCCATATGGAATTGGACAGACGGCACTGTTCTTGAAGTATGCCTGACCGGCAATGGGCTGAAGGAGATTGTGCCCTTCTCTCGCGATGGAGTTACTTCTATTGTGGCGGTGCATGCGACAGATGATAAGGATACCGTCAAGGTCTTCAATCTCGCAACCGGCAGTCAAGATGCTGAGGAGGTCGCCAAGATCTATGAGTGCAGAGACGTTGAGCGCATCCAGTTCTTCGAAAGCGTCGGCATCATTGTCATCTCGGCTCGATCTCTATTCGAGATTGGCCACTGTCGGAATTTCGTCGCGGCCGATCTCGATGGAGACAGCTTCAAGTGGTATAGACTCAGATTACCTGCAAACGTTGCCTCATTCGATGCACGTGTAAGTCCAGATGTTGGCAGGCGTCTGCTCGCTCGACTGGACTTAACAATGGGCCTCTCGAATGGAGACATACTCAACTATACTGATGTTTTGTCCAAACTCATGGGTAGGGAGAAAGGACGTCTAACAGAGATCGAGCCCCAAAAGCTCTCCTGGCACCGATACTCCGTCAATACAGTCAAATGGTCTCGAGACCTCACGCATATTATCTCTGGTGGGAGCGAGACAACTCTCGTCATCTGGCAACTCGACACCAACCGTCAACAGTATCTGCCTCATCTGTCCGCTCCCATTCTCAATATATCCGTCTCGGAGAAAGGATCAGCATATGCTCTGAGACTGGCAGACAACTCTGTCATGGTCCTGGCCACCACCAATCTCACGCCTGAGACCAATGTTTCCGGTCTAGCTGCGCCAGTGTATGGCCCCCTCATTGCTACTCTCGACCCCAATTCTTCCGAGAAAGTGCTGCTGGCCTGCCCTGCAGCCGCGCTTCAGCCTCTTCGTCAAGAAGACCAGAACATCTACCTACAGACCTACGATATCTATACAGATACCCAACTAGGGCGACAGGCCCTAACAAGAAACCTTACCACCGTCGTCAATGTTGACCCGGAGGGCCGCCCACGACGTGAGCCAAACGTGAGCCGTCTCCAGATCAGTGCTGATGGCCGTTGGTTGGTAACAATTGACGAATGGAGACCCCTTCACCACGACTTGGACGCTACGCATCTTTTCGATGAGACACAAGCACGGAAGCACGACTCCGAGACCCGCCTTCGCATCTGGGCTTACAACACCGACCGAGGAGATTGGAAACTCGTCACTCGTGTTGACGAGCCAAACTCAGTTGCACGTATTCTCAGTGTCCAGACTGATCCTACAAAACCCGAGTTTGCCGCTGTGGGTGCTGACGGCATCATTCGTGTGTGGCAACCAAAGGCTCGTGTCCGCGATGGTGTCCTTGTCCGAGATGCACAAGGCAAACAGTTGTTCACGTGGATGAACAGATACGCCGTCAATGTGCCCCTGTACTGTTACGAGGAAGCCAAGTCCGCAGCTCTGACTTACTCAGAAGATGGCTCCATCATTGCCGTTTCCCTTGAGCTCGACAGGAAAGGGTCACAGTGGGCGCATCTTCTTGATGCTCGAACCGGCAAGATTGTTCATTCCATCCCCGACCTGGTAACTGTTGGAGAACGATGCCTGGCCATCTCAGGCCGCTACTTGCTCCTTCTCTCACGGACATTCTGTGTCTATGACTTGATTGCCTGTCAGGTGATCTGTCGGACCGAACTTGCACCTCACTTTCACAGCCCAAAGTCATCCCGCTTCCTGGCTGTCAACAGACTTGACAATACCGTTGCCTTCGCCCTCAGTCGGGGCGGAAGACAGAGCTCTCACCTTACCGTGATCGATGCAAACAAATTGGATAAAGGACCTGTTCTCGAGACTAAGGTTCCAGGTCAGACACGTGCGCTCATGGCACACGTAGCCACAACAGGATTCGTGCTCATCGACAGCTTTCATCAGGTCAGGATCGTGAAACCACCGAGCTCGGCACGCGCACTGGTTTCTCTCAACTCTACGACTGCAGCTAACGAACCGGAAGAGGTGGCCAAGGGTTTGGACCGACTGTTTGGGACGACAACGGCAGTCAGTGGCGATAACCAATACCTTCTTGGAGGCGAGACTCAGATTGTGACAGGCCGAGGCTTGGAAGAGGCCTTCAGCTTTGCGACGTCGGAACAGGCGCCGAATATGGAGAAGTTGTTTGAGTGGGTAGCTAGAGCAGTTGTCGTTAAAGCGTGATGTCAAGGTCACGACACTGGGTGGTGGTGGATGATTGACAGAGAGTTTATTTTCACGCCTGTTAATCCAGAAAATCCGCGCGTCTAAATTTGCACAATCATGAACATTCATAAACATGGTGAACCTGGCACAAGTTGCTCTTTTTTGCCACCTTTTCGTCTTTTATGTCTCAGGAGGCCTATTAACGTGGGTACGTTAAGTAGTTAGTACTGTCGAACCAGAGGAAGTATACCCCGCGCGAGGCTCCGAAATCTTGCCTAATGTGGGAATTCGTCGAGTATGGTATCATATCTAATTACGTATGATTAGTAATTACTTCGCTATACTCTGCAGAAGGCGCTCTCACACAGAGAGTCTTACATTATAACTTCATTCTTCTCTATCCCCTTGCCATGAACAGAGGCTCTTCTACAATACTCAATCGAATATTCCAGCTCCGATCATCCCTCAATAACTTTGCCATTCACCACCGCCACCACCGCCGCTTCCGCTGTCACAAATACCACAGCATCATAGCTAGCCCCATTACACGAACCATGTCGACAAAGTTATCCCTCACCAGCACTCTTCCACAACCATCCGGCTACCTCATTCCCGTTCTTGGCTTCGGGGTCTACCAAACGCCCGCTGCGACAGCGGAATCCGTGGTCCTGCGTGCTTTGAAGGACGGCTATCGGCATATCGACTCAGCTCTTGCCTACCACAACGAAGGGCCATGCGCAATAGCAATGAAAGCCAGTGGGATTCCACGCTCCGAGCTCTTCTTCACGAGCAAAATCCCGCCCAAGTGGATGGGATACGAGAAGGCCAAGGAAGCGATTGCCAAGACGTTTGCAGAGACCGGGCTCGACTACATCGACCTGTATCTCATCCACGCCCCTTACGGTGGCAACACCGGCCGCTTGGGCGCCTGGCAAGCGCTCGTTGAAGCACAGCACGCGGGCAAAATCCGGTCCATCGGCGTCAGCAACTACGGCGTGCACCACCTGGACGAACTTGCCGACTTCATCGCCACGTCGGACAATCCGCTCATCAAAGAGTCCAAGATCGACGTCAACCAGGTCGAGCTGCACCCGTGGCTGCCGCGGCAGGATATTGTCGACTGGTGTAACAAGCACGGAGTCGTCGTGGAAGCCTACTGCCCCGTCGTGCGGGGCGAGCGCGCGAATGAGCCGGTGTTGAAGCAGATTGGCGAGAAGCACGGCGGTCGCACCTGGGCGCAAGTGTTGCTGCGGTGGAGCTTGCAACGCGGCTTTGTCCCATTGCCCAAGAGCGAGACGCCCAGCCGCATCGAGGCCAATGCGCAGGTCTTTGACTTTGAGCTCGACGATGAGGATATGGCCGCCTTAGACTTTCCTGATAGCTACGCACCCGTCGCTTGGGATCCGACTGTGGCCAAGCTGGAGGAGTAAGCTTAGAAACAACAAGTACTGGCATAAATAGGTCTCCTCATAATCCACAGGACATGCGGTATCAGCTGTTCAAGAGTACCCTCTACGATCTCATCAAGTGTGAATTGAAAGGAGAGGAGAGGAGAGGTAGAGACTGTATATGTACTGAATGTATGTGTGCATGTGTAACATTGTACAATTACAGTACTAATCAGCCCACAAAGGTCTGAGAGTCGGTTAGACTTGCATCCCTCCCTTCTGTCAACCGAGCACGGTCTATGGTATTTGCTGTATGACAATACACCGCATCGCATCGCATCGCATCAAGTCCAGTTTTTCAAATCTCCCAGAATACCAACACCAATCGCTAATACTGTCTCTTTTACTAAGTCGGGAAATCATGACATCCCCCAATACTGACTAACATACATATGCCCTGATCTGGTCGATGATGAATCTGCACCTCCGGACCAATTCAGCATCGACACCGACATCCCTGGCATTCCGCACAAACGCCTCGAGCAATTCCTCCACACGGGCGACACCGGTGTCACTGCCAAAGGGCACACCCCCGGCCTTAGTGCTGTCGACCCACCACTTCTCCACCAAGTACAAGGCTTCTTGGACCAAGATTTTGCGCACACTGCCCACGAATGGGGGGTCGTTGTTGTAGAACATGAGTTCTAGGACGTCAAACAGTTGTTCGTGGCTGACTTCAAGGCTAAGGAATATGTCCGCAACCCAGTGCGCAGGGGCAACGTTGCGTTGGTGCTCATAGGAGTAGGTAATGAGTATGGGGAAGAGCATGGGCACCGGAAACGTGGATTCCGAGAGCTGGAGTTTGGCGCCCAGATCAACCATCTGCTGGGCGATGGCTTCGAAGGGCTGCGCACTGCCACTGGCCACGGTTTCGTCGTGGGTTTCTTGCAGAAGCTGTTGCCATGTCTGTTTGATGGAAGACGGGTCACGGTGATCGGCTGCCTGGTAGATGAGAAGACAAATGTCGTAATAGCCAGCTGCGTTGGCGTAATTGTTGAACAGGGTGGAGATGTCAAGTACCGGGCCATCTACTTGGCGAAGTACGTCGTCACGACGGTCGGCAGGCAGGCGAGGATCGTCACGCAGACGTTGGACGACTTCATCTTGGATGTTGGCGATATCAAGAAGTTCAGAGATCTGTTGAAGGAGGATTTGCTTGTTTATGCGGCTGCTACCTTGGGTGTAGGTAGATGCGTTTGCACGCGCGCGCGAGAGGTATTCGATCCGGCGGTCAAGGGGAAGATCGAACGCTGACTGCGCTAGTTGAAGTTGCACTTGGGCGGCGTCCTGGAATTGATTGATTTGGCCGTAGTATCGCCAGAGAAGGTCGGCATACTGAATGTCGTCGGCCGATTTGCGTTGGAGGTATTTGACAATGAAAGAAGACTCAGTTGCCAGGATGCGATCTTGCCAGCCCTGTGACAGATACCAGTCGTACAAGTTGGTGAGGAAAGCTTCGTCGTTCGATCGCGAAATGACCTCATATGCTTCATTCCTGCGAATTGCCACCATGGTCGGCCGCCCTTCCACAAAGGTAGGTTCGGCCTCGATGCTTTTGTCGACAGCAAGCACGACATCGTGGATCAGATCATAGCACTTAGTCCGCTCGTCGTACCTTTCCTTCCGCTTATCTGGCTCAGGCTTGCCATCGGCCAACCACGATAACGCATCATTGGCCTTGTCACGTTCATAAGCCACTCTCAGCACCAGCTGAATAGCGCCGGCAAAGAAACTCAGCTCGGTGAACTGCTTCACTGCCGATTGCAGATAGTCATTAGGTAAGCTGTGGGCAACCTCTTCGAACAGCTTCAAACTCTCGTTGAGTAGATTACGCGCAAGCTCCGCGTTCGGACCGGCCTCGGCAGCCCGCTTTAGCTGTTCCTGCGCTTTGAAGATTACAACATCGTCAGCACTGCAGAAGCTCCCACATCTGCGGCGGATAGCATCGGCCACCGTCTCGACGTTAGAACCTCGAGCAATGTTGCGATTGACAATGGCCTTGACCAATTCTTTTGCAAGGTCGAGTCCCTTCTGGGTGCTGAAAAGGTCTTCAAATGTGAGTTTGACAAAAGCTGCCCTTGCAGGTTCTGGCAATAGACTGACAACTTCGGTGAGGCTTTCTTCAAATAAGACCAGGACGAAGGACAGGCCTTCGATTGTGCTCGAGACGAAGCCGACAAGAGAGTGCAGGGCACGGTGCTCGCCTTGCAGAGCCACTTCGTCTTCCCGCGTGCCTGTCTGCGGCAAGTCATCAGGTCCTCCCAGGCCTCGAATGAAGGATTTGTTCTGATTGAAGAAGCGCTGGAGCTGTGAGAGATCTTCTTGCACAGCTCTCAGCTTGTCCAATGCCACATTGGGGAGCAACTGCCAGCCGTTCTTCTCGTCTCGCTTTTCTCTGACGATGGGCGTTCGCCATGTTGCCCTCAATAGACGTGACAAGTACAGAGCAATGGCCGAATGTCTGGGTGATGGTCGAACAGCATCCACCAAAGGCATGTTTTTATCAGTAATGGCGTTCTGATTGATGCTGGGCTTGCCCCCGAAGTCAATGAATGTTTTGCGTGCAACCTCCAAAACTTCGGGATCATGAATGCGCACTGATCGAGAGTCTTGACCGTTCTCCGCGCCTTGGCCACATGCCACAGCAAGTGCAGTCACCAGCGTCTCGTTCCGGCCATACGACCTCATCAGATTGTTGATCTCGGTCTGGAAGCCGTCCGTATTGCTGCCGCCTTGCTTAATGAGCGCGGCAAAGATATCTACCAGCCGCCGCCTCTTCAGGACATGAATGCCCGTGTTGGTAAGAACGGCAATCTCAGGAGCGTCGCCATCAAATTCGGTAGCGAGTTCGTTACCGAAGCCTCGTGGAGTCTGTACGGGTGGCCTGTAGGGCACTGTTACTCCAATATCTTCTGCCCGACTGTTCAATTCAAGCCATGTACCGACTTCAGTCGACAAATTTGGCTGCCGCATCTCGGAGTTATGGTACAGGCGGGGAGTATCCGGGGCAGCGACGAAGAGCTGATCCACGGGCGAGTGTGCGTCCTTGTTAAGAAAGCAGAAGAAGTAGCCGGGTGGATATCTCGCGGCCATGCGTGAATTACTCAAAGTGCGTATAGGCGCGTGAGTGCTCTGTACAACACCTGGGGACGGCAAACTGCCCGGGGATGTGAGTGGCAGGCTGGATTTCGGCTCTGGTGGCAGTCGTATGTGGCCGGCGCGCATGTCAACGGGGGGCCCTGGTTGGCTATTCGGCCAGTAGCTTGATGAGCCACTCGTGCTGAGGTAGATGCGATAACCGGTAGCGGTGGTTGCGCACAACGCAAATCGTGAAGCTTCAGATCGCGGGATGGCGGCAATTGAGACAATTTTGATTCGTGAATTGAGGACTTCGTTGGGTGGGACGAGATGGGCGGCGCCATTGTAGATGTCCGTGGCTGACCTGCTGACAGCCGGGCTGAAGTCGCCGCCTTGGATGTGGAAGATTCTAATAGCAGACTTGGAGGACAAGGTGTAGAGCAAATCTCTCGAGTCATCGACGACCATCTGCTGCACGTACTCTTCGGGTGAGGCAAATGTGAGGACCATGGCCAGGGACTTGCGGATAGTGCCCGTTCGGGTCAGCTTGCCACACTTGGGAGAGAACCAGCCATCTTGCTGTTGGTAGGTCAGCTCATGGATCTCGTTGTCGGTGCTGCCGCCAAAGAAGATGCGGCCCGTCTTGTCTGAGTGAGCAATGCTGGTCACGTCGATGCCTCGAATGCCAGTCGACAGGCCTGTTTGAAAGAGGCTCATCTGCTTGGTCGATTCGTCGAGGCCGAGTCCGAGGATGGTGACTTCGGTGGTCGTGGCAATGATAATGATATTGGTGACAGTCGCGAGAAAGACACCTGGCTTTGGCTTGCCCATTGTCACAGCTGTGATGCAGCTGGTCAAACCTTCATATCCCAGCAGCTCAGGATTGGTCTGTGTGTAGTCCCACATGTACAGCGCGTTGTCAATGCTGACCCAGGCATACCGCAGGGGCGCAAACAGACCCATGATGGTTGTGACCTGTGCGCGGTTGTATTGCTCAAAGATCTGGTCTGGGATGTTGTACACGCGCACCTTCTGGAACGGCGCCCAGGCCGCCGACACAGCAATCTCGTAGCCGGACGACGAGCCTTGGGAGTAATATGCATCGAGTTCGGGGAAGAAGTCGCAGTCGTGTGCAAATGCATCATTGATCGTGCGTGCAGCGCGTTCTACCGGTTTCAGGGCTTCGGTAATGCGCGACGAGGAGGCGGGCAAAGAACCAACTGGTGCTGCTGTGGCTGCCAATGCCGTAGATGGCGCTACCGCTATGGACGGCACGGATGGAGGAGATAATGCCTGCCGCGCTCCGTACGGCGAGCCGGAGTTGTGGAATGAAGCCGGGGGTGGATATGGCGTCTTGGGGGCCGGTGTGGGGGGGAAGATTCCCGGCACTGGCCGCAGCGGAGTACCAAAGACCGAACCTGACCGCGGTGATGCCATGGCGGCAGCGCCTCGTGGGCCTCTCTGCTGCCGAGTGATGGGGAATCAAGCTTCGTCCATAGGCAGTGGGGAAGCGGCGAGCGGCAGAGAGAAGAAAAATGAGGGGACAACGGCAAGTCGGTGAGATGAGGGTGCAACGACAAATATGAAGAATCGGTGCGATGGTGATGAACGAATGTTGTGGTGTTAAGAAGGGAACATTTCTGAAAACAGTGCCAAGGAATGTATCAAGGGCGAGTGACGCTGCTTTAATTTTGGTCTCGCAAGTCCACCGCGTCGCGCGCCGCTTTCGTGGTTGACCATTTCAGGGGCACGCAAGTTCCGTGCCTCCTCAAACTCATCTAGACCGCCAGCGCCAATTGAGACCCTGCAGGCATCTAGAGGGGCCTATTTCATGATCAGGACACATCCTATACCCTGTACATCGCTCACAGCAGGGGGTCATGTGTTCTTGAGTAAAGCAGTAAAGCAGCATAGGAATCCTTCCAACTTGGGTTAAGTTGGCCTTGGCATCGCGTTCGGCAAACCTCCTTTGTGCCGCAACATGACTGCATTCTATAAGCAGTTACATCCAGCAGCTTATTATCTGAGTGAGAATTGGAAGAAATACAAAAGCAATCGGATTCGAGGAGCTCTACTAGATTGTGCATTTTATAAAATCGCTCACGTGCTGTCCCGACGCTAAAGATACTGAATCGACATTTAGGAGTGTTCCTCCAGAACGAAGCCCATCTTTGTTCTACAATCTGCAATCGGCACCGAAGTGCGAGATATCGACTCCGCATCGGCCGAGATCGTTGCGCTCAAGCCCCGCTTGACCCCTTAGCAACTCTGTCAGGAAGCCAACACATGTTCCTAGCTTTGCTATAGTTGGCTGTGTTTCCCACAATCTATATGACCAAACTACACAATACCAAAATATGGGTAGTCAACATGCGATGGACCAGACCTAGTCAGTTGATCATTACCCCCGCTGTTACGCGATGTACCATCGTCCGCCGACGACCGAGTGCATATTGTGAAATGCCAAGGTGCCAAGCTCCACCATGACTGTAACTCAGCAGCGCTTGGCAATGCACTTATCACAGGTGATCTACAATCCCTTAGAGGAAGCGTGCCCCTGTACTGTGCTACAGATTGGCTGGTTCCTTGACCAAGCAGCACTCCTATTCCATTCTAACTGCACGATCTTCGGAGCTGCTGTTCCAATAAAGGAAGGCATTCATCTCGAAATACAGCTAGTGTGGGGGCCCATGGGACAACCTCGATCTGCTCAGTGCTACCTCAGGCCAAGTATCACCGCCACCAATTCAATTCAATTCTCCTCGTGGTCAAAACACTTAAAAGCTGCTTGTGCTCGCATTGGCAGACACAATGCTTCCTCTGGGCCAGAGCACTTCTAGATTACGTAGAGCTTATCCCCTTCGAACCGAGACAGTGAATTTGGCTCTCAAGTTGCTGGATCACCTGCAGCAACACTAAGATGCGGTCCCTCCACATCACCAGCGGTATGCTGAGCATTCTAGCTTTAGCACTGGCGGCTCCAGCTCCCAACCCAGTTGCGGTGCCAATGCCAGCACCAAGTCCGGTACATCCACCTGCAACCCACTCACTCTCAAAGCCCACACCGTTGCCTTGGAATACCCGCTGACGACTGGGACTTGATGGCTTCCAGCCTGGCATCCCCTCGGCATCAAGCGCAAAAACCCAGCTCAGCGAGCTCACTGTTCAAGCCTCTGGCTCGATGGACGGCTACAGCCGTGACAAGTTCCCCCACTGGATCACGCAGTCAGGTAAATGCGACACCCGTGAAGTCGTGCTAAAGCGTGATGGTACCGATGTCGTGCAGTCCAGCTCGACCTGTGCAGCTGAATCGGGAACGTGGGTGAGCCCTTACGACGGTGCCTCCTGGACGGCCGCTAGCGATGTGGATATTGACCATATGGTCCCCTTAGCTAATGCTTGGGTTGTGAGTACTTCCCTTTCATATGCCCAAGGGGCAGCTGAAGAACCAGTTTGGCTAAGCAAAGCTCTCTCTTCGCCGTCTGAAGTCCGGCGCGTCATCCTGGACGACACAGAGCCGCCAGGACTTTGCCAACGATCTCGACCATCCTCAGCTTTGGGCTGTTACCGACAACGTGAATGAATCCAAGGGCGACGATTCCCCCGATAAATGGAAGCCCCCACTCGCCAGCTTCTACTGCACCTATGCCGGGTCCTGGGTCGCCGTCAAGCACTACTACGATCTGACCATCACAAGTGCAGAGAAAAGCGCACTCAGCGATATGCTAGACACGTGCTAGCTGACCGAGGAGGAGAGACCGTCGCGGTTTTCGGAGCGTGCTGCGAACGACCTCATGCAAGGAAATTGGCCCTGTGTTGATCCCGCAGACTACCATCTGGGGTCGATGGAGTAGGGACAGTATAAATAGACCAGCATATTATTTAAAAGCGGCCGATTAGCAATATCTCGACCAGAGCGTTTGTGGCACTGGGTCCTACCAGTAGTTCCGATGCATATGGTCTTTAGGAGAACTTGGTCGCTGTCTTTCTGGAATCATGTCCGGAGTCTGCCTTCGCGCGACTTATATTATTATAGTAGGAACCGGACACGTGTGGCGCCAAGGCTTACTGTGTGAACGGAACGGGATTTTAAGAGACATTATGAACGAGAGCATAGCATTTGAGGCATCAGACTTGCCCGTGCCACGCCCACTTTTCTGGAACTCGCCAGACAAGTCAAACTTGCACTTTTGCTATCTGCACCAACGCATTAACCCTAATTGTTTGTCTAGCGCCACGATAAGAATTGGGAATGAAAGTTAGGTGGCGCGCCCCGAAATCAACCCCCTAATTAGTTCCACCCCTAATACACCTTGTTCTGACCCCCCTTAAAACACCTGTTTAGGCGGCCTTTGGCACCTAAATCAACTATAAAACATCCAATAATAATTAAGACCCTAATTAATTAATTACAGCGCGAGACCTAATTAAGGGATTGGGGCGTTTTTGGGAGTAGAGCAGCGCAGGTAACTAAGTTAGGCTTCTGGAAGAGTTCAACTAATTAAGCCGACATTGGGGCTTTCCCCAAATTCCCTTATGGCTCGTAAAATACTTCAGGCACAGTCGTTTTAGGAGGCTGTAGTAAGGGGACAGTTTAGGTGCTCTACAGAGCGCCTTAAGGGAGAGGGATAGAGGCGGCACAGTGATTCTCTTGGGATTAATTAGGGAAGCCGGGTTGCCCTACAGTCGTTAGGGTGGTGTGGCGCTTTACGGTGGTGCTAGGGGGGCCACCTAACTTAACTCCAATTCTTATTGCGGCGCTAGACAAATAGAGTTGGTGTGTTGACAAGTACCGTACCGGTTAGTCTTACCCCAGCTTTCGCTGGTGCGAACTCGGCGAGCTCCAGAAAAGCGGGGCGTGGCATGGTAAGCGGAACTCGGCCAGCACCGTACCCATCCCAAAAATAGGGTACAACATTCGCTTAGATAGCTAACCAGCCACTTTTGTGGTCCTAATACAGCCACTTCACTAACTTATTCTAAGCTTAAGCTTAAGTTAGCTCTCCATGAGTGTTGATCGTCTCTACTCTGATCTGGCAGATCACTGACCACGCAGTTGGGGAACCTTACACCACCAATGGGGCCTTTCGTTCCTGGACCAGGAACTTCGTTGAGATTCGCAGATCTAGACTCCCATCTTCCTCAAGGGCTTTTCTCCGCGAATCGAGTGTCTTTGCCTGAGCGGAAAATGGGCTACCTCGGGAGATCGAGTCTATTATTACCCAAATTGGTAGTATCCTACCTTCACATGCAGCCGAGCTCCTCTTTCATCAGAGTTAAAGAAAACAATTCGCGGGGTTAGTGTACTGGGGAAGTGGAACAACAAAATCTAGAATGTCCCGCAATCTCATTTTCCCTAGTTGCTGTTGCAATACGACCACAATGACAGCTTTGGTCGAGGTTGAGAGCCACTCAGACACAAGCGCGCAGCCTCTGCTCGGTGATGATATTGAGCGACAGTCCCTCCCAGAGGAGGAATGCGTACACCCAGAGGAAGAAATCGACCCAGAGGAGGACCTCTACTACATCCTTCCAGAACCGGAAAAAGATCTTGTCAAGAAGCGATCGACCGCCTATCTCGATGGGCTCCGAGGCCTTGCTGCACTATGCGTCTTTACCCAGCACTTCCTGGGTGGTAATTTACAAAACCATGGCTTTGGTGAGAACGACAACTTCTACTTAATCTCCTTCCCCTTCATCCGCGTCTTCTGGACCGGTGGTGGTGCTGCTGTCGCCATCTTCTTCGTCCTCTCCGGCTTCGTTCTGAGTCAGACATCGGTGAAGCTCGATCACCACGGACAGCAACGAGACTCCAAGAAAAGTTTGATCTCTGCCGCCATTCGGAGACCGATACGATTGTACCTCCCTTGCTTCGCTGTGGGCCTAATCATTGCACTGGCAAAGTATCTCCCTTGGAACATCTATCCCGAGCTTGTATTCTCGCCAAGAAGAGCCAACATTGGAGTTGAGTTACTCCATTGGTTCAAAATCACGGTTAAATACTTTAATCCATTCCAGAGGCACGGGTGGAAGTTTGGAGTATACGAGTATGTCATAATTCTGTGGACTATTCCGATTGAACTGAAGGGGTCGTACCTCATCTACGCCCTATCTGCAGTCGGCTGCTTTGGCATGGTTTCTGCTGAATGGGCTGCCTTCGTGATGTTGAGTATTGCAGTCATTGTTCTCCATTTTGGCTGGTGGACAGGAGGCTGCTTCATCGGTGGCTTGGTGTTGACTCTCAATCATCTCTACAACCTGGACGACACCTGGATCTTTCGTCGGTTCCCATCGATTGTAAAGACAGTGTTCGTTAACTTCATGTTTGTTGTGGGATGGTATCTACTCTCTGAGCCGGCATCAGATGGCAATCCGGAATGGTCGCTTGACACGCCAGGCTGGCATTACCTGACACTCCTCATACCTGAATCCTACGACCGCGACGGATTCTATCGATTTTGGCATTCCTACGGAGCCATCCTTTTGGTCTGGTCTAGTTTACACCTAAACTGGCTGCAATGGATCTTGAGTACACGACCCTTACAGTATCTTGGAAGAGTCAGCTTTATGCTCTACGCCATACATCTGCCTCTTATGGTATGCTTTGGCAATCGTATGTCGCGAGCCTTTGGCACGATTCCTTTCATGTCTGAACCCGTGTGGTGGGACAATATGCTATACGTTCCTGACATTGGACCAATGGGCCTCAGCTTGCGATGGGACTTTATCTGGATTACCCAGCTGGCTTTCACCCTGGCCATGGCAGAGCTAACCACACGCTTCATCGATGACCCATCCGTGCGGCTAGGGAAGTGGCTAGTTGGGAAAATGGGACTGAAATGAAAAGAGGGGAGGCAAGCAGGGTGTGTAGTTCTCGACTACAGTAGTCGCGTAGTTGCCGACTATAGTCGTAGTCGCGACTACGACTATCGTCGTCGCTGTAGTCGCGACTATAGTCGCGTAGTCGGTGGAACCAGGCTAGTAGCAATGCTATTGGGTCGCTTGCTAAGCGAGCGCCCACACAGTCGCAATTTGCAAATATGTTGTGGCCGTAGTTCGTGGTGTTGTTCGTATATTTGTAGCAGCTTCTTCTTTGCAAATATATTGCAGAACAGCCTCAACTTCACTGGTATGCAGCCCCCTCCTCGCGAGCCGCCGGCGAGCCTCAAATATGACAACGTTGTGTACCTCTTAACTCCCTATATGCTACCTGCGCACCGCGGGGCGCCAGCAAGTAGGATATAGGAACTGGGTGACTAATATAGCCTTGAATTCAAGTCAGAGAAGGCCCCAGCGACCTGCTGGAGGTGTAGAACTTGTGGTCAAGTTGTGCTACACAGAGGAACACAAACAAGCAATATGATGTTGTATATTAAAAAGAAACATAAATGGCTACTTAAGAGGGCTTCTACATAGTCGTCAACACCAGGCAGAAGCGAGGGTCCTGCTATATCGCATGTTTCAATGCAGGAGGAGCCTATAGGCGCAGAACTACACCCCCCATTGTGTAACAGGACTCCCAAACCGGGAGACCTACAACAGCTGTCGCAGGAACCGCGATACGACAAGTATCGCAGATCTCCCCGCTACAGGGTTACGGCGCAGACCCAAGTCAGAAGCAAGACCGTGATACATGTGAGAAGCACAAGCAACCCTCGGTACAGGCCTAAGGGACCAGCAAATAGGAACCACAGGAAAAGACAATGGCTCAGGATATGGCTGGGGATACGGCCAGAAGAGGCTGGGGAAGAATCCA
>QQXO01000218.1:0-38077 GCA_003709845.1 Chaetothyriales sp. CBS 134916 | reverse complement strand
ACAACTGTAGTTGGTGTTGTAACAACTGTAGTTGGCGTTGTAACAACTGTAGTTGGCGTTGTAACAACTGTAGTTGGCGTTGTAACAACTGTAGTTGGCGTTGTAACAACTGTAGTTGGCGTTGTAACTGTAGTTGGCCTTGTAGCAATTGTAGTTGGCCTTGTAGCAATTGTAGTTGGCCTTGTAGCAATTGTAGTTGTCTTGCCAATGGCCGCCGGTGTTGTTGTACTAATACGAACAATCGCAGTGGTGATTGTAGTTATTGTACTCGGCGGTTCAGCTACGAAGACCGAAGAGGTGGTCGGTGACAATGTTGTGGTCTCAACTCCAATGGTTGCAACGGTAATCACTTCCGTTGAGGTTTCAGTAACCGTCACGCACGCAGATATTGGAGTCGTGCTTGGGGTTGTGGTTGGAGTTGTGGTTGGAGTTGTGGTTGGAGTTGTGGTTGGAGTCGTGCTTGGAGTCGTGCTTGGAGTCGTAGTGGGAGTTGTGCTTGGAGTTGTGGTTGGAGTCGTGCTTGGAGTCGTAGTGGGAGTTGTGGTTGGAGTTGTGGTTGGAGCCGTGCTTGGAGTTGTGATGGCTGTGGAGCTACTTGTTGTCCATGCCGTCCATTCCGTCCATTCCGTGGCTGGTGTGATGGTTGTCGTCGTGAAACTATTTGTTATCCAGGGGCTCCACTCTCTGACCGGTGTGGTGATTGGAACGGCAGAGTGCCACTCGTCTCCACGCACTTTCAATTTCGCGGACCATGGCTCCCAAGCTGTTGTAGTAACTTCGCCCACAGTTTCATATAGCGTGGTTGTCAAGACAACTACCACAGGAGGAGGTGTAATGGTCTCTGTAGTGATGACTGGAGATGGTGTCACCGTGGACGTAATAAAGCTAACCGAGGATGTCTCCAAAGTCACGACTGTAGTCTCAGTGACTGTGCATTCTAGAGGTGCCGTCGTCCAACCACTCCAGCTAGTCGTGATGGGAGCCCAAGTCTCTGTTTGCCATCCTGGAGTGCATTAGACGTGTTGCAATGTGATAGAGCAGTGTGTCTCATACTTGCAACATGGTTTGGGAGACAGTCAATTAACGAAGCCAGCCCTAGGCCGATCAGCAACTCTCGAAGATACATTTCACCCTATCCACAGCTCGAGCTTGCAGACTTCTCAAAGAAGATACTCATCCGCAGCAAACTGAGGGTGGTATGAGCTTTTATGCGTAAAAGGCTGCCACTCGGCGCTTTCCGACAGTTCACGTCACAACATCACTTGTGAGGAGTTGAACTGGCCTTCGCATGCGTAAGCCCGCAGAGGAGCTACTGCACTTCTTCGTCCCCCGCATCGCTGCAAAAATTCAAGTATGCTCTAATCGGTCTTGTCTGCTTGACAAAGAGCCGTCAAAGTGATAAGGCTGAGGATTCAGGAGTTGGGGGCTCTGAAAAAGGCCATGTTAGCTCCTCGATTTGAGCCTCTCAGATTGACTTGATCCGAGACATGCAGTAGTAGGGAAATAAGCAGCGGACATGCACCCCAACCATTAACCATGAGGACCTCAACTACTGTGGAGTCGGCAAAAGCGGAGGAGCTTGCCGAAGAAGCGATAATTATTGCTACACATTAACACCGCTTGATCCCGAAAATTTCTTTTCTTGCTCCAACACATTTCACAGTATCTTTGTTCTCCGACTCAATATGACACCACGGAAAGCCAGCAGGATATCAAGAACATCGACTTCTGTTTGGCATCCAAAGAACTCGACATGAACTCTCCTGGATTGCCTAGGCCGGCGATGAGGCTGAAATACAAAGACGTGCAGATACCCCGGCTTTGCCTTGGCCACTATCTCTACCAGGACCCAGACGCAACAGGCATCGTGCCCGCAAACGAGGAATGCACATACGAGAGGTAGTGCCGGAATTCCGCTAACTCTCCGACCCCATTCATAAAGGCAGCGAATGGTGCTCCGTGCTGAAGAGACAATTGTGCCTCGGTCAGCTTCAACTCCCGGGCAACGAGGCGATATCACCCCCTGGTCTCACTCGCGCGGCTTTGCACCGTGGCAGGAAACAGCCCCTCTTCTCTTTCCATCTGTCTTCTGGGCGAACTCATGCGAGCCTTAGTGCCGCTACTCACTTTAAGGGTATGGATAGTGGAAATATCGTGGTTCTTGTCATGCCGTGCCTGCCTAGAGTGTTCAAAATTTGGCGAGGGCTTGAAAGGATTTCTTAACCCGCCTTGTTGAAGTCAACTTATGACTTCATTATTGCGGCTCAATGAGCTAACGTCTGTTTTTCAAGGACCCCAGTGATGTTTTTTCTCCTAATTACTCTTCGTCAATAGCGGCATTGGGACAATGAGCCTATCCTCCTTGGCAATCTCGGCCTTGGTTGGCCTGCTACTACTTGGTGGACATAGCAATTGCGAACCTGCCAACAATTCTTCAATGCCAGCACCACTGAGCTTCAACCCAAGCATCTACTGGTATTGACCTCGCCTTGTGAATCTCGAAAATGGTGGCTGACACTTAAGCAGGGATGGTGATGGCGGACACTGGTCGAGCTTCGCCTTGCGCATCGGAACTCCTCCGCAGACTGTTCGACTTGTGCCCTCCATAAGCGGCGACTCGATTAATCCGATATGGTCCTTCGCTTGCAGTCAAACATACCCTGACTGGGACAATTGCACTGAAGCAAGTGGTAGGACATATTCCACCTTAAATTCCACTACATATCAAAACGCTGGATCTTACTCCCTACCTCTAAACACAGAGGGAAATTTGAAGTTGGGCAACCCTGCTTCACAGCTTGGCTTCGAAAACATCTCAGTATGCAACCCCTTTTGATGATTTTCGTGTGGGATGGGATTTCTTGCTAACAGTAAGGGCGTTCAAGCTTGACTACAGCGGCTATTCGAACATATCTTTGCGCAACGTAAGCATTTTTTCGGATTTAAACGACAGCTTCTCCATTGGCACCTTCGGGCTATGGAAAAACACTACCTATTACGATTCAGAATACAACGTGCCCCTTCCTGTTTTCTTGCTCTCGTTACGTGATGCAAACCTCATCCCGAGCCTATCCTGGGGTTATCTCGCGGGTGCAGTCTACCGTTATGGCTGGCCGACTTTAGCGTATGCTAGCCTCACACTTGGAGGCTATGACAAAAGTCGCATGAACCTTACTTCTGGTAGGTTGAATTTAGCTGGAGTAGTAGACCCCAGTCGAAAATACCTTCTAGGTATTGACAGGATCGAGACAAGCCATGGCAAGGTGTTGTTAGCGAATCCCATCACCAGCGTATCACTCGACTCACAAGTAGTCTCGATCTGGCTGCCAATATCAGCATGCCACGCTTTTGAAGACGCCTTCGGCTTGGTATGGAACTCAACCTACAAGATGTATTTGATGGACGACGACGAATACACGGCCCTGAAGAAACTAAATGCCAGTATAACCTTTACCCTAAGTAACGGACTATCAAACAACCCAGAGACGCTGAATATCACGCTCCCATATGCAGCCTTCGACCTAGAAACCGTGCCTCCAATCAACGGCAAGACGTTCAAATACTTCCCTCTCAACCGAAGCACAGATGACACCCAATACACACTCGGCAGAGTGATTCTACAAGAGATGTACATGGTAGCAGACTACGAACATGGCAACACATCTCTCTGGCAAGGCGTGTATCCTAATGTCTCCGTGTCTTCCGACCTCGTCACGATCTGCCCGCTGAACTCAACGACTTGCAAAAGCCAAAGCGGCAAGAAACTCTCCTCCGGTGTCATCGGAGGCATTGTCGTTGGCGCCGCTCTCAGCACCATCGTCATCCTTGCCATCCTTGGATATCTCTGGTGGAAGAAGCATCGTGCTCCGGACAAATCGAGGCAACTAACAAGCGAACGAGACTCTGTCGGCACATTTGGCGTGGTCGAGAAGCCCGAACTCGACGCCAGCACGCCGCGATCGTCTCCGCTTAGTCCTCGCAACGATCTCGACGGGTACTACGCGTCTCGTGGGCATAAACCCGAATTATCCGGAGACAGCGGCTACACGTCACAGTCCGCGCCGACAGCAAGTGGTAGCGGCAGTAATCCTCGTGATTCCCGCTCGGTGGGCGTGGTAGCTGAGAGCAACGAGCTTGGGGCCGCCCAGATTGCTGAGGCAGGTGGCAGGGAGGTCCAGGAGCTTGGGGAGGGCACACATCGGCCTAAGAGACGGAGCGAGTTGACTGGAAGTTCCAGGCAGCGGCGTTATGAGCTGCCTGGATCAACATCGTGGACGACGCCTGAGCCTTGATGCTAGAGTGGGGCTGAAGTTTCGTGCACTCAAGGATGGAAGGGGGATGATGTCAAGGGGAGTTGTCACTAAATTGTCACTCAACTCACCCTAAACCCAGTTTGGCAGTCTCGGTCGATATCGCAAGAGTGCCTTAAATAATACATATACGGTGCTCTGCGCCCTTCTTCGATATATTCAATTCTGCACTCACCAGGTAGTGGATCCTCAATCGTGATTCTCTCCTGCGCAAGCAGGTTGGCCTAAGTCCCGTGCTACGTTGCGCACCTCCATACGACTCACCACCTGACAGATGATGCGTCTACCCTTCTCACAGCCAGCGAAAATGAGGCGAGCAAAGTGCCTGCATAGATTGTCAGTAGCCATAGCCTAAAGTCTCTTATATTAATTAGAGCTGGACACGAAAACAGACTGACCATTTTATTCTCGGGGGCCGATGTTATAGATCCCACCGTTTTTAGGACTAAATATCACGGCAGAGCTAACGTTACAAAGTCGACAGAAGGTCATGGATCTTTTGCGCTAGGCTCAAGTTAAGTTAAGCTGATTAGCAACCTGGCCTCAAGATCCACGTGGGGATCACGTGTGAGCTTATCCCCGTCCCGCCCCTTTTAGCTGCTGGAAACAAAGTCCCGAGGAGTCTTAGTTGTCGAAGGGGACAGAGAGCACTGGCCGATTTCGCGATTCTGAGGGTCGTAGGACCCGAAACAGCTAGTGGAGCGGAGAATGAAATGATTCGTGCATGTACTTGATGACCAATCTAGCTACGAGCTGCAGATGAGTAATATGAGGGCCACCACCAAGACCTTTACCTGCCTAGCAGGAGGTGCAAACCGTGTCAACGACTCCAGAGTTGCGAAATCAACCCAACACCTTTCAGGATGGGTCGGAAAATGGGGCTCACCTTCCCGCTTTAGGTCAGATCAACAAACCCTAGGGAAAATTATCTGTACTATGTTGATAGAGTGCAACTAGAGCAACCCTCAGGAGGCTCTCCTGAGTGGGAGAGAGGTTGGCAAATACCTGCCTCTCTTTAGGATGAGGACAAGGCAAAGGGAACATAGAATGCGAGGGTACTTGGAGGCGGCAGCTTGCGCCTGCTGAGATTCCTTTCAAATATTCTCGTGCATAGAGTCACTGCAAACAATGATAAGCATTTAACTAATTATTCTTTAAGTTTCTAGGCACTACGCTTGCCCATATCGCCTAGACCAAGGAAACTGCCCAATGTTGGCCCAGGCCGCAGTGGGTGGCTATTTACAGATAAGAAGTTGAATTATAAGATCACGGTGTTTAGCCTAACTGTATCACAGTCTTTAATCCCGTGATTTTCTAGCTGGAAAGAATAAGAAGGGCAGAAATGCGTTGGAATGCGGAATACAATCATCCGCCTGCTGTCTACCAATTGCTTACTAATCATGTACGGAGTTTGCGGAGTCTGCAGACATTGTGCAGTGTACACGAAAGATACATATATTCAGGAATCCCTACATATTAGCAGATGGAATAATCTAATATATGATTCCCATAGCGATCAATCCTACTCTTTCACAAGATGCATCCGCTGTCAGAAGAAAGTCGGTGCCTAATTATTACAACCTGCCTTCAGACTAAAGGAAGTTCGGCTCATCAGCGCAACTGTTCACAGTATGCCTAAGACTCTGACGACCTATGCAGTGCTCCTCAAGTCTTTGGGGGATTCAAATTCTTGTCCTAACTGAATGTCCACACTTACATCCAAGCCATTAAATGTTCAATGGGGATTTGCATGTAAATGAATTGACTTCCGGGATCTTGAAGGCCTCGATCATGCTATAAGATAGATGTTAGGTAGGATTCAAATCCTTATTGAGGAGAACTTACCCTTCAATAGAAGCATACATTCCCAGTCCGCATAGTCCTAGGGAGGCTAGGAAATACAACGCATGCCAGATATTGATTGCGACCTGAAAAATACCTCCGGACCAGAAACCTCGGATGTAGCGGTTCAAACCAGTCAGGCCTCGAGAAATTCTACCTTGCGCAGGATCGAACGTTCCCAAGGTGTTCATCTTGATATCATAACCAAGTGCAATCCATGGTGGAATCGTATATGATAAATTAAGGAGGGTTGACGCGGACATGACACTGACAAAATAGACGTATGCTGGGATTGCAGCGGCGATAACGAATGCTATACTCCACCAGATCGGAACAATTGCAGCATAAAATATCTTTCCTCCTTTGGTTGTGAGTAATGGAGCCTTAAAGATGTCTACTAGGACGTTGTTATAGAAGACTTTGACCCCGATGTTTCCGTATAGGCCTGCAGCGATTAGACCACTTAGGAGCGTGAGTGTGTTGCCTATCGATGGAATTAGCTTTGTTGAAGAAGGACGGGATGGGAACGAACCAGCTGTTTGCCATCCGTACTGAGAGACCCCGAGATATGATGGATTGAAGGTGTACTGTCCTTGATAGTAGTACATGAAACATCCATAGACGACATAGGAGGTGTAGATGGCAGCTTGAGCAACAAACATTCCTTTGAGAAAATCATGGGGTCTTTTCATTTCTGCCATGAACTCGACGAATAGTTGAAGACCCGCAAAGGCCAATACACCTGAGAGCAGGCCGTTGATAGCTCCGACGAGGTTTGATGTAGGGAGGCCTCCATAGTGGACTACAGGAGGATAAACACCGTTTGCGTTTGGGGTGATGGATGTTGGGTCGATTGTGCCTGGTCACGTTAGTTACGCCCAGATTGATTCAGGGCATCATCTTACTTCCGACAGATCCCAAGGTAGCGATTGCAAAGTTGGGAGGATTGTGTGCTGTAGCTCCCATTGAGATAAACATTGCCAGAATGTTAAGCCAGAACCCGAAGTTAGCAATCCATCCGTATGATCGCAAGCTCCGGATTTGAGTCAAGAAAAATCCGATGATGACGAAGATCAAGGGGCACACAATGTAGCAGATTCGGTATTTGGACATCTCCGAGATGTTTTGGCCAAACAGGATTGTAACTTGACCCAGAAGCAGGAGGAGGGCGATTGCTTGGATAACATTGACAACATGGCGAGCGATGGTTCCCCATGCCCGGAATGCGAGATCACCGTAGTTGCGTGCTGGGAATTCATGCGAGTCGACTCCCATGAAGACTTTCCAGATTAGGTATCCGCTGTAACAGCTGACAATACAGAAAGCTGTGAAGATGCCAACACCTGGACCGAAACCGAGGGTACCGATGGCGAATGGGACAGCAAACGGACCAAGGATATCGGTGGTGATCTAATCTCTTAGCTCTGAATTCACGTCATTGAGAAACTGCCTACCAGGTAGAAGATTGCTCCCCATGAAGCTGTACGGAATGCTCGACTTGCGTTTGACCATTCTACCTCAGTGATTACTCTGCCAGTGTCTGGCTCGGCTTCATCCTTTTCTACAGGAGCTTGAGTTTTCTGTTTTGAGAAGACGGTGCGCCATTGTAACTTGGGAGATTCTTGGAGCCGTTGCTCTTCGCGTGTTCGCAGCGCATAATAGTGGTATTCCTCGAATGTCACACTAGGGTCATGAATTTTGCGCTGACTGGGTGGAAAGTATGAGCTAAGGGGTGGCGGTAACGGCGTTGATTGTTCGGTGTCAATCTTATCTGACACGTTCTTCTCAGCCATCTTTGCTTGGCTTTTGAGCTTATTCTTATTAGCCTTTGAGCTTGGCTTCTGAGCTTGGCTTCTGAGCTTGGCTTCTGAGCTTGGCCTCCGGGCTTGGCTTTGTTACAATTACAGCAGTAGAGACAATAATAAGACAGCTAAGGTGCGCAGTCCATATATTGCAACGACGACACACGAAGCCCGAAAGCGATGAATAATTTTGAGCGATGTAACCGTTTCATGCAACTGATCTGCAGATCTCCACAAGTCGGGTGCCCTGTTTCCAGAGTGTCCAGGAGAGGAAGATAATGAAGTTGACTCGATGATTTGATTGATCAAAAGTGTGGAGAAGGAGACCCCGCCAATAAGCGTCGATGATTAACTCGTGGTTTCTCATCAGTGTGACTTGCGTGATGAGTCGGAGGTGAGTTATTAAGCAGCGCTCCCTCATCCAGAAGGCGAGCCTGCAGTGACATGTTCTTGGCATTTCTCCCACCAAGTCGCCTACAGACTCTACACTCTCTTCATTAGTTGATTGCATATACTTACAGTAATCAAACATGATAATCCAAAACAGCTAACAGAGAGGGGGATTGTAAGTTAGAGGAATTGAGATGATTGTGTAAAGGTTCTGCCTGGTGCAGGGGAACACCAATGCATTATTACATCATTGCCCGCTGTGGAGGCGAATACCGAATTGCCATTTATAGGCGCTCAGCAGGTAGTCATGCACTTGGTTTAAAGTGCTTATTTGTGTACTATTGTAATCCATTTAATCTCACCACAAACCAATCAGCTTATTGATCCCATGGGATCAAGATCCCTCACAGGCTCCTGTGCCTGCGGCACCTGCCACTACACCTCCGCCTCCACTGGGAGCCTACAGCATCTCGACTTCTGCTATTGCACCATGTGCCAGCAATCTTCCGATGCGCCATTTATGGCCTGGATAGGCATCTCCCGTGACTCGCTCAAGTTGAAGGGTCCAATTGCGGAGTTTAGTCTCAGTAGTATCGCCACACGCACGAGCTATGCCACATGGGGGTCGAATCTGGAGAAGATACACTTGGCTGCCGCTACAGTGGATGTCGACAAAAGTGAGTGGGACGTTCCCAGGGCATGCGTGCATATATTTGTGAGGAGCTGTCCGAAGTGGTACCCGATACCACGAGTATGGGGTAGAGAGGGAAAAGTTCGACGATGACTTTGAGAGTAGATTTCCTGAGGTTGTGGCGGCGTTGAAGGTGTCTTGAATCGGCATGATGGTATGGAGCGGAGTGGTTGTTGTTTCGGTGGCGGTGAAAAGGTAGGCAATCCGCGAAAGACGAGTCGGTTGTCACAGCATTTATTGCTCTGTCTCTTCCTTCCCTACCTCTTACTCGAGAAAATACAAACCTCGTCTCAGCACAAACCTCATCACCCTTTCTCCTCTCCCCACGTCCCAGACTTCCAAGCTGCTATCCGACCCCTCCCGCAGCCCCAATCTCATCCCACTCGCCCTCTTCATCTGGCTCCAACTGATCAGATTCACACCCCCATCTGGGATATACGACACATTCCGTAGAGTCATCCTGCTCGGCCGGTCTTGTTTCCCATTCACTGCCACAAGAAGCCTCGAGGGAGTAAAAGGTGGGCTGCTGCCGCTGCTGATAGCACCTGGGAGATCAAAAGTAACGTCGCCAACCCCACGCACAGGTACTGGGTGCGGGCCAAAATGGCCGACCATCGTGTTCGCGAGAGATGAGTGTGCGAGGTAGGTGGTGCCGTGCATGAAGTTGGAATTGCAGCAGACATGCGTCGTCGCACCAGTGTCGAAGATCCATTCCTTAGACAGGTCGGCTTTCTCGGAGTTGGAGTGACCTGGTGATGATGGCGAGGATGATGATGGATGCTTGGGAAATGGGTCCGAGGCAATAATGGTGCCTTGATCAAGAGGCGCTTGGTTGGGTTTCGGCAACGAGATATGGTGGTATGTGATCGTTGTGAAGTCAGGAGAGCGAGTGATAGAGACACGAGGATAGGCAGCAACAGCAGAAATGAAGAGAAGCATGCTAGTGATAGTGGCGACAGGGTGGTGGCTTAGGGGCCGGCGTGGCGGCGAGGGTTGGTGTGAGGACATGGCACTTGTTATTAAGGGTGATTAATACCTTAAGGCTAGCAATGTCCCAGTATAACAACTAGATGCCATAAGAATGATACGCAGTAGTTGACTGAAAGATATTCATGCCAAGTACTATCTGCAATTCTCGACTCGACAACTCTCTCTCCCCTGCATTCACATCCAAGTCTGGAAGGCTTGCAACTTATTATTCAACTTGCAGCCTTCCAAGAGATCAGCCAATTAGAGCAGGTCTTGGCACTATTGTGTATTGCTCCTTTATGCCACGCATCACGTGCTTGGGGCAACGGCCAATCATGTACACCAGTCCTTCTGGCCACTGATGAGGTCGAGAAGAGTTGGTCGATCCACGATGTCAGCGGCAGTCTACTGTGTGCGGGAGAGATCAGTCACGTGAGCCACAATTTCCGGTACCGGTGCACCAGACACTTCAGATATCCTCAATAAGAAAGGATCGATACCGATCGACCAGTGGGAATCTCTGGTGTGCGCACCATACTAATTACCCAGTCGCCGAGGTCAAGGAGCTCTAGATCAGCAAACTCTGCTAAGGTATATAGTACAGATAGCCCCTTGTAATCCAGGCGACCGGGTCACGGTCTTCACTCAATTGTCTCTTGATCCCATCACACGATTCGTATGATCATCCGATAGCTTGCTTGATATTGTCGCTGTCACACGAGTAGTACTTGGGTCTATCGCGAGCTCTCTGCTTCTGAATGGAAGCATTTAGACAAGGTGGTAAGGGTAGGTATTAGAATCCACACACCACTAGAGGAAGAGCTTCGACGAGAGTGTGAGAACACATCTTGAATGGAGAAATAATAAATTAGCCCACTATAAGAGCTCTACAAGCACTGTGACGGAAGGTAACAGACATATATATTTGACATGTCTTATAGCTCCAATATATCTCAGCACCTTTCGCCAGCAAACTCTTCCTCGGATCACCGAGCCTCGTCTTCCGATAACCGAATCCCATCTTGTTGAGCGACGACGGTCGCCGACAACCATAATTTCCGCTCCAATGGCATCCATTGCCTCCACCCCCGATACCCGTACGCTCCTCTTGATGACTAGCTTCCGCTCTGGCAATGAATCTCAAGGTTGGCAGAGAAGGTCTGAGTGGCCTTCCTTCAGCCTTGCGGTAGAACTAGAACTGACTTCCCCAGACCGCTCTCCTATTGCAGCGACCTTGATAATCTTAGTTAAACAAGAAGATTGAGCAATTCACGGAATGGCAATTTCACATCGTTCCGGCGCTGGACAATCCTATCACCAAACATATTCCTGCGTGAACGGTCATAGCAGTCAACGGCACATATTTCGGCTCTCGCAGAGCGGGGGAGGACGCCAAGGAATGCCCAGTGCCAAGTCAAACCACTCCGCCCCCATTTTAACTCTATCCGACCTAGCATAGAAACTTGAGTTTTGAATCCCCCCAATCGAAGCCATGCCTTCGAAGATCCGCCCGAAGAGATACAGCTGGTGAGCAGATTTCGGTGGTGTCGCGGTAGTAGAGCGGGACCGTGGCAGGAGCCCCGCAGAGTTATTTTGTCCCTTGTTGAAGCCCTCGCGGATAGATTCGATCGTCAATACGAATGACTTTACCGAATTCCTTATTCTTTCCCCACGACACACGATAGACAGTTTCGCCTCACGGTCTGTAGGTAATTACCAGTCCGCATGCTTCCTTTTGGGGTCAAGCCTTTTGATCAATTCCCAGTTCAGCTAGCCGCAGAGCATTGTTCACGATTGAAGCTGCCAATAGACCTCCCCGATCGATGGCGACATGTGCTTGGCTGAGATCCTTGAGCGTGCCACAAATCAGAAATCGTTCTGTGCCATGGAATTTCAAGGAGCTCCGCTCGGAGAGGTCTCTTGGCCTTCGCCAAGTCTTCGTTGCTTACTCTAGCCCAGCAGCCAACAAGAATACCAAGCTCTCTGTCCACCAGTCTCCAGAGAGTTCAATGGCGTGCTCGCGGGAGGGATCATATCTCCTTTATCCATACCCTCTCCCAAGGAGCTATCGAGGAACTAGATCTGCACCAGAAAGTTCTCATGATAGTCCCCCATGAAGCTAAGGTCCACTTGCAACTAGCTACCAAGGAGCTAAATCTGCAACAGCAAATTCTCACAACCGTCCCCATGAAGATAAAATCCATGTACAACCCTCTACCAGCCCTCCACCCAAAAGCGTTTGATTGAATACCCTCAATTGCTGCGCTAAAAAGTATTGCAAGTTTATCGAACAACAATGTCAGTGGACGTCAAATCGAGTCATTCAGATGAATACGACCCTCCTCTGGAGGATGAGCAAGGTCTTGCATTACGCCATGACTGGTCAGCAGAAGAGGAAGCCAAGGCGAAACGAAAGTGAGTACACCTTCAAGCATTCGTGAGTTGATAAACTAAACAACTGATCTCAATAGGCTAGACTTCATTATCATGCCACTCCTCACTCTTGGATTCTTCTGCTTGCGTAAGCCGTCCTCGCCTGTGCGAGGGTAGTGATTCTGATTCGGATCAAGAACTTGACAGAGGTAATATCTCTAACGCTATTACGGACAACATGTTGGAAGACATTGGAATCACTCAAAATCAATTCAACGTCGGCCAACAACTACTATCACTGGGTATCGTTCTCTTCGAAATCCCTTCCAACATGATCCTCTATCGCGTTGGTCCCGGGAAATGGCTCACTCTCCAGCTCTTCCTTTTCGGCACTGTCAGTACGTTTCAGGCCTGGCAGAATAATTACGGATCTTATATTGCAAGCCGATTCCTTCTTGGCATGACAGAGTCTGGCTTCATTCCCGGGGGATTGTGGACTCTATCAACTTGGTACACTCGCAAGGAAACTGCAAAGCGGGTCATGTTCTTTTATTTCGGTAATCAATTTGGCCAAGCTTGCTCCAAGCTGCTCGCTTATGGCATCCTTCACATGCGAGGCGTAGGAGGCAAGGCTGGATGGTTCTGGCTCTTTGTCCTAATGGGGATCTTCACTATTACCAGCGGGATCATTCTCGGCCTTTTCCTCCCCGACTCGTTCACAAAGCCCTCCAGCACTCTCCTACCGAGAAAGAGAGTATTCACCGAGAGGGAACTGCACATCCTTCGTACTAGAGTGCTAATCGACGACCCAATGAAAGGGAAGAAGAAGAAGAGAATCGGACTGCCCGCATTCAAGAAGGCGGTAAGGCTGGTCAAATTCTACGCTAGTAGGAAACGTCAGCTAATCTGTGCCAGTTTACTCACTGGCGGATGTGGTGCCACCTCCTTATTACCATGTGCAACAATGGACCTCAGCGAGCGTTTGACTCGTACGCTCCTACCTTAGTCAGAGGCTTCGGTTTCCAGGCTCTGTCGGCCAATGCTCTCGCCTCTGTCGGCCTCTTCCTCCAAATCCCAGTCTCCTTTGGATTCAGTTATATTTCCGATCATTTGTGAGCCAAGTCACCTCATCTCCTGCCACATATTCCGTTCTGATACATGTTTGACAGTAATCGACGCGGAGAGACGGTCATCGCGGGATTGAGCATGCACATGCTTGCTTACATTTTCAACAGAAGCTTCGCAGAGCTCTCAAGTCGAGGAGCTAGATATTTTGGAGTGGTATGGACTCAAACGTTTGGCACGTTCTCGCACCCGCTCAACATCACATGGATGTCTCTTGCTTGTGAGGATTCAGAAGAACGAGCCCTTGCCATGGCAATGTAAGTAATGGTGGTCCGAAACGGTCAGATTGCAGGCATTCTGACGCTGCAGCAGGGTGATCATGGGGGCCAATTGTGCGGGCATTTACGGAGCACAGCTCCTCCGGTCCGACGACAAACCCCTCTATCGCCGCGGGTTCTCTGTCGCCATAGCCATTCTCGCGTTTGGTCTAGTATTGGCGATCTTTAGATACATTGATGATCGCATTCGTCGTGTCCGCGCGCGCACGCATGCTGCGCGCGAGCAGATCGAACACGAGAGTCATGAGGCATATTCAAGCGTCCAAGAGGATAATGAGAAAGGCGGGTCTGTCGTTAAGTCTGTGGTTTAGAGTCAAGGGCCATTTTTGACAACCCATGTTGGCAGTTACTGCGCATTTGCCCAGTTGAAGAGTGGGTGGCAGAGATGTGATGGAGGAACAGAAAGATGCAAAGTGGCTGGCTAAATTGATCAATCGTGTGTATTGGTACTCTGGTTACTATGGTACATATTACAGTACATACCAGCCAGTACGAGACTGCGTATCGGTAGAAGGTGCTTAATAATGCACCATCAGTTATATTGAGTCTAAAATACATTAGAGCATTCTGAAATATGAACCACCTCCGTAGTTCCAATCTCCACACAAGTTTTCAACCTCTTCGATCCCTCATTTCCTATCATTTTCTGATGACAACATCAGATCAAATAGCAACATAAGCAGCTCAAATAGCGCAGAGTAAATAGATCACAGAACTCTAGACCACACACCTTCAACAGCTCCGAATTCAGTGAATTCCTGGCCAGCCAGAGACCACGAATCGTCCAAAACGATCAGTCTGATGGAGAGGGCTTCAGCATACGGAGTCAACTTGCAACTACTCAAGGAAAGGGTGATTAGATTGACAGCCTCAAAGCAGACCTTTAAGAGCGCGAGGACTGAGGAAGGCAGACAGTTGCTTGAAGTCCAGTTTTTGGAGCCAACTTGCGAGCTGACAGACTAATGAGAATGCATGTGACGAGATCCTCCAAAGAGAGATCTGACTGGTGCCAAATTGGAAAGACAATCCCAGGCGAAGGAGGTACTATGGCAAGGCCGAGTTGAAGCTCGAAACACATCGAATCCAATCAGTCAGGCATCCGTGATCCTTCTCCTCTTCACGTCAATCTGCTTGCTGTCTTCAACTCCCTGTCGATACGCATCGTAGTCCCTAACCTTTTTTTCTCTACTTCTACTCTTGTAGAGCTTTTTGTTCTGCGCCTTCAAGTACTCGCTTGCAACCTTCCCGGCAGACTGACGAAATCGCACCAGAGCCTTGCTTGTGTTCCAGGGATTGAGCGTGAGCTGATCTTCGCCGTCATTGTCAACGACAATGGCAGAGGTTTCAGGTTCATGCTTAGGAAGCATCGTGCGAATTTGTTCTTCAAAGTCAGCGTCCAGGTCAAATGGCTTCTCGTCCTCTTCCTTGAAAGTTACTTCAGCCTCGACTTCATCCACTTCAGCAATGTGTTCTTGGCCTTCTAAGCTCGCTAAGTTCTCGTCTTCCCCATTCCCCAGGTTAATAGCGGGATTCTTCTCCTCATCCTCAGCAATTTCTTGCTCATCGATGCTACTGTTGTCGGTGATATTTCCCTGCTCTCTTATGTCATTGAAAAGGTCAGAATCGTCATCGTCACCTGGTTTGACTGCCGACTTCTCATCGTTATCAGCGCATGGCAAGACGCCAGCCTTCAACAATGGTCTTGAGGCCGCGCTCTGATCATCACCGTAGTCTTGTGCAGGATAGGGAATGTTTTCTTCTTGCGGACTTCGCTCGCGTCGTCTTTCCATCGCTTCTGCACGCTCTTTCTCCTCGCGCTTCTCCTTTCGAGAAATCTTCACCAACCCTGAACCAATGCCTAGGCAATAGCTATGTTTCGTGTTCCTACCAGTCTTGCTCCTAGCCCATTCAAGTGTCAGGTTATGGGCCATTTCGAAGGCCATTGCAGCGGCGACGGTGTTTGCAGCAATCCCGTAAAATGTCCATTTAATCGAAGCCCGACCACTCGTAGAGTAAGTCTTGCAGTCGAAGAAGACAGTCATCGCGACGGCAATGTCATGAACCCAAGTTTGGGAGACAACCCTTGTCTTATCACCTTTACTTCTTATGATCTCCACTACCGACTGCCCTCCTAGCGCTGCATAGTCGTCATCGTCGGTAGTCTTCTCTAAAAGTTCCGACTGTGTGACGTTATGTTGAGCCATCAGGCGACTGGCCATATACCACGCAGCATGGGCTTCCGACTCTGGAGTGTTTGGATGCTCAGCTCGTTGGAGACATTTCTTGATGCGGTCCAGTATCCGCTGCTCAACGTTCGAGGCTCTGTCATTGTTTACTTGTTTCTGGTCAGCCAGCTCTCGTACTTTCGCGACCTGTGCAGGAGGAGAGCCCAGTTTGCTATTGGAGTGGTGCGATGTGCTAGCCATGTTAATCTTGACGTCTAACACTTGAACAGATAAAGTAAATATTGAATTTGAACAATCTCAGCTTGACCACGGCGTCAACAACTGCTCACTAGCCAATTCAAATTAGGGCTAGTGTGTTGATAAGGTTTGGACACTACTGCAATGATATCTGCAGCTAATCTAGTCACTGCTAATAGGTTGCGGCTGTTGGTGTAATTACTGTTCGTAGTATTTGGAACTTCTAATGTTAGGCACTTGGCATGACACTAGGCTCAATGAGGAACAGAAGAAGGTAGGGCTACTTAGCGCCGATTCCTACTTAAGACTGTTGTTTGTGAATTGATAATAGTCACTTTGTCCAGGCTTTCAAGCAAGTCTTTTTGTGTCTTCTCTTCCCTGCCCCTCCCCCTTTTGGTGGCAGAGACAATGAAAAAAAGCACATTGCCCCTTGCATCACAAGACATCAGTGTAAGGTCTTGGACACAAGCAGCACTCTCCAATCACACTACACAAGTGCAGGTGTCAGAGGTGGCATTGGGCAAATCAAAAAATGGAGTGACACTTTCACAACCTCCTGTGGGAGGCCAGACAAGCTGTTACACTTGCTAGAACAGATACTACACTTGATCTTAGCCAACTGGCAAAGAAAGCTGAAGAAGAAAACAGGCTGGAAGCAAGAGGATATTTATTGGAAGGGGAGGTGTGTGTTATGAGTCATGGTGTGGATACTCGCAGCAGGCAGCAGCAATTGGCAACCCGTCACTTTGACTCGAGCGGGAAACTTTTCCGAAAAAAACAGCAGCAAGGGGATTCGCTCTATATTACTGATTCTAATAAGGTAGTTGTTTTCGGGAACTATTTTGTTTCTCCTCCGTCAGCAACATACGACGTCGAGATCACAAGGAACACTAGCGTCCTCCAGATTAGAGACGGTGTGGCTTGTCGAATGGACGGATGCAACGAGCCTCTTCGTTCCGAAATGTTGTTGCTGGATTGACGACTAGCGTCTGCTAGACTTGAACCTGCGAAACAACAATCCACTGAGGGTGGCATGTCGAGAACAAAGGCATCGACTGAACTCCGGATCGCTCCCGCTCAATACCGCCGCCGCGGCCGCGTTCGCCGCCCCTAAGCCTCGCCCTGCTGGTCTCGGTCGTGCTGCTGCTCCTCTCAACCCTCTCCACTCCAGTCCCCCTCAACCTTAGTTATCAAATCCATCCCGCTGGCCTCCTTCAAGGTCGTTAACTTTGGCGTCTTTGGCTACTGCTCTAGCAATGGCTGTACTTCGGTCTGAGTCGGCTACATGACTGGTAAGAGCACCGATCTAGTGAGCTAGAAAGGCAGTGTTGACCCCTCCACCCAGATGGCGCCTTTTCTTCTGGCAACCGCGACTTCTCGCTGTCGTCGCTGCTCATCGTCCACCCCGTCGATATCGTGGCGGTGGCGGTGGCGGTAGACTGCTACTTTTGCTTGATGATAACAGCACTTCACTCAGCGGCCGGCCCCACTTGCGGCTCCCGAAACTCATATCGTACCTGCTGTCAAAGGAGCATTTAGTCAGCACCCCACCCAGGCTCGAGCATACCCGCAAACTGTAGTGCCAGAAGTACCCGTCCTCTTCGCGCGGTGTCGTCGGCGATACAGCGACCACAGCCATCCCTTTTCCCTTTTTTTCATCTCTGCCATTGTCATTGTCTAACCACGCATTCACCCGCGTACCGGCGGGTATCTTGACTACCCTGATCACATGCTGCTTAGGCAGACTGATGTCTTCCTTCATGACAATACTGCCACTGCCACTGCAGCAATAGCTGCAGCAGCAGCTTCTACTACTGCTAGTACAACTCTCTCCTGATCCTGACACCTCTTGTTCCCCTACACATGGTTTAGCAGATCCAGATTTGGCACCATACCTGTGATGCACAGGTTCATATACCATTAGGAACAGCACCTTGCACAGATACAGCAGTGTTTCCAGGTAGCTGAGTACATGTACTAGAAAGTGGCTGGGATTGCTGAGGCCTGTGTCGCTTTGTTTGTCAACTGCTTTGTCATTATCCTTGTTATTATTATTGTTGGACTGTCCATTTGTAGGAGTAGTGGCAGTAGCAGTAGTGGTGGTGGTGGTAGGCAAGTCATTAAATATTATCACCTGATTGACGTAAAACACAGCCAAGGCTCATGTAATTCAAGCTTGATTTCCGGAATTTAGGATTGTGATTCCTGGAATTTTGTTTTGGCACTAAGGTCCTTATACCCCGCGGTATGGCTAGCTAAGACCTGTTAAACATCGCAGGACCGTCGCAGCGAGAGGGGGACAGGGCTGATAGGTCTCGGTAACATTCCACGCGCGGCCTGCTTGCGGTATGGTTTGGTGATACAGTGGTTAATCCTGACTGTCTTTGCATTGCCTCGCTAATATATCAGCAATTCTACTACACTGGACTGATGGTTCTAATGGTTCGCCATACATAGTGCTTTCTAGAAATAGCGGTATTAACTAATTAATGTGTCAGAATTACTCGTGTTATGGTCACACAATATCCCAGGCGCGAGAGTATTCAAGGACGGGTCTTTAATACCAGTGTGGCAGTGCTACTGAGTGGAGTAATTGTCGCACCTTATTATTAATCACAGGTAAGTTAACTTAAGCTAAATTACGGTGGACGCAGTGACCTGCCGCGCAGTCCCCAAGACCTCGATTCCATCGACGACGACAATCATTATCTAATTCAAAGGTTCAAGAGTACAAATCTCTACTCAAGCCTCATCATCTTTTGGGGAGGGCCCTTGCACTTTTTTTCCCCTTTCCCGTCTCTACCTCCCATCCACCATCGCGACCAGCAACAACAATGCCCCCGAAAGGCTCCTCCACTGTAATCAACCCGGTCCGCCTGCAATCGGTCAAAAAGCTCAAAGTCCAACGACCAGACCGCACCAATGTCAACCCGTGCATGGGGCCCATGTCCGCTGTGCTGAGTTAGTAGACAACTTCCCAACCCTGTCCCTCCACTCCATCCACACCCCCACCCTCATTTCTAACGATTATCTAACACTTCTCTTTTCTCTCTTCAAAGACTGCTGGGCATCGTCCACCTCTCGAGCTGGTGGCGGCGCACAATCCTCCTCAGCTGCCGCCGCATCGGCCTTGTCCTGCGCCACCCTCGAGCAAGCCCTCCGCGAATGCATGGACTTTAATCGCACAGTGCCCCAGCAGAAATCGACTATCAATTACCATCTACAGCGGCTGTATCCGAATATCAGAGGGAAGACGAGGAGGAAGGGCAGCTTGGGCTGATCGGAGTGGTGGAGCGTGTGAGCGAGCGAGAAGAAAAAGACGAAAAGGAAGAAGAATGGATCGGATTAGCTGTAGAAGGAAACGGAGTGAGGAACGCTGACGTCGACATCGACACGGCTGCCACTGCCGCTGCCACTGCCACTGTCACTGCCACTGACGCACGACGCACGACGACAACACGTGTGTAGATGTGAGTAAGTCACTAGAGACAGGCTCATGACCAACGACGAAGCAGACAATCACATCGAATATTCGGCTTCTAATATCCATTAATCATGAAGGAGAAGAGATCGGAATTTGGGCGCATCAGAACAATGGTATTGTCATCACGCCCCAAGATGCCGACAAGAAGACTCTTACAGACCAGATCACCATGTATCGAGTTGTCTTGCTGTACTTATATGTCGCTGTGTAAAATCCTAAATACTAAGTCAATCGAGTTGTTGAATGCAAGTCGTAATGCTTTGCTGTACTATGCTCTGCTGTGCTATGCTATGTATGCCCTGTCATCCATTTGGTATATATCCCATAACCGTAACCGTAAACACCATAACCATGTTCATGTAATTTTTTCCCTTCCAGTCTCGATCGCCTTCCCCAAGATTATATATTCCCACATAATTTGGATGCATTCATGTCTTGATCAGCGACAATGATCTACACCGCCGCGGTGTATGTAAACCGACAAACGTGCAACCGATCCAGCTTTCAACGCCAATGATGATGGACAATTAGTTCCGCTGCTCCCTCAAGCCCATTCGTGAGTTTTATCCGCCGTCGACAATATAAATACAGTATTCCCATCCCCTGCCAGCAGGGGTCTTAGAGAAAAAGGTCCAGTCTGCTAGTTCCGTTTAAACATGAAATATCCATACATCCCACCGACGTCCTGCTCAAGCACGGGGATTTTGCGCATGCCCCACCAACGGGCACCCATTTTCCAGTCGCGCCAGCCATCATCTGCAATATGGCTAATGCTTGCACTGTCATCAGCTGCAGCATACGGTCGTGGCTGACGCACATACCAACCCCGCCGACCCAATTCACGTACAACCCATTCGGGGTTCTTGACACGCTTGTTACGCTTGTTCAACTCATCCAAAACTGAGGAGCCGAGCTCGATAACCTCAAGGGGCTCGGTATGGGTCGCGGTCAGAGCATCGGGGCTGTAGCTGAGCGACATCTGTGTTACCGTTTTGATATCGGTAAGGTCGATGTAGCGGAGAGTCGATCGGTGACGGAGCGGTGCTGGTGTGTTTTCGGGATCCTCCTCGCCAATGCCTAGGATTTGGTTGATATCGGCACTTAAGCTGAGGTTGACACCCTTAAGGCCTAGTTCTTCGAGGTGTGTGGCCAGGCGACGGAGTTGGGACACGTGTGTAGAGTTGACCTTTGCGCCGCCTAGGTTGAGCGACCGGAGAGAAGATGGGAGGCTCGGCAGCAGGCTAGTGATGTCTTCGGCCGAGAAGAGACAGTGGCGTGATGCATCGGCTAGGAGATTGAGGTACATCAGGGTGCTCGTGGCGGCTGGGTGGGTGGTGAGGAAGTGTACGACTGCTGTGCCCGTGAGACGTGTGCAGCGTTCCAGGTTAAGGTGGGTGATCTGTGCCGTGCTCGGAATCGACAGCAGCGCAGTATCAGTGACTAAAGTATGCGCGACGTCAAGGTGGGTGAGGCTACCCAGACGGGGCAACAGGGCTTCGAAAACGTGCTCTTGAAGGGTCGTGCACTCGTGCAAGGAGAGTCGTTTAAGAGGGTGTCCGAAGAAGCCGACTGAGCTCTCGTGCCCAAGATTTAGTGTACATACAGAGCTGAAAGCGTCGGCGAAGGGCCGAGAGGAGCAACCGGTAAGGTCCAAGGCTTGCAGTTGATCCATGCTAAAGAGTTTCGATAGAACCTCAATGTCGAGCTCGTCATCGACGTGTTCATGGACCAGGAAGGCGCGCAAATTTGGCAGTCTGTCGAGGCACCCCTTCAGTGTCGTGGGTGTCAAGAACGGCGTTCGGCTTGAGGTCGATCGGGCCTTGCCGAAGCCCATATTGGAGTAATGCGAGAAGTCGAGCCACTGGACCAGGCGGCCCAATGAGTCGTCTTCGGTCAAGGTTCGCAGCAGCTTGGCGAACGCCTTTGACTGAGGTATGGACACATGACGATACATAACTCGAACAGCGGCCGCATGGAGACTCTTGGAGGTCATAGCGCAAGCAGCCAGATCCACCTTTGGCCGCGAATAGGGGTCCGCTGTGTGATCAACTTGGACATAGGAGAAGATCTGGTTTAGGATCTCGCTGGGTAAGCTTTCCAACTGGGACAGTGTCGTAACATGGTCAGGTGCCGGTGGCAGAAGGACAGCGTCCTCCGAGTCGATGCTAATCGCATCCTCGTCGAGCTCAATCTGGTTGCGAGCCAGCGTCAGCTTTAACTTCTCGCCCCACGCATCCAGACCTGAATCGGTTCGAGAGCGCTGAAACTTGGCGACTGCTGGTCCAAGAGAAGCTTGGCAGAACTTTTGGGCCTGTAACCGCTTCTCGATCTCAGCAAGGATCTTGGTGAGCTTCCTAGGGCTGCTGCGAGCATACCCGTCGAGCCGTGCTTGGACATAGTCGTCGTGGCTGCCGCCATCATGGGCGGCGCACAGCCCCTTGGTTCGACACCAGTGGCTACACGGCCATGCAATCCATTCGACTTCCTCCAGGTCCTCAGAGGAGAGTGAAGATTCGAATGACTGAGGGATATCCTCACCTGTTGTCTTGGTCAGCGGCGCTTGGGCACCAAGGTGGTAACACACTTACCAGATTCTTCCTTCACTGATGCGTACGAGAACTTGCGTGACCGAGCAGTCGACATGTCTTCAGGTGGAGCGATCAAGTAGGGCTTTTGACGAGGTAAAGTGGCTTTATTAGCTTTGGAGACAGCGAGGTCAGATGTTGGCACGGATCTCAGGTCTGTCGGGTAAGTCTCATGATGAAGAGGAGCACTAGGTCTAATAGGTTTGTCTGCTTTCTTTGCGCCAGAGGCGGTGGGTCTGCGAATCAAGACATCGGTGTGCACCGGTGTTTCCATCGTGCTGATGTCGTGCGTTGAGGGCCAGATGAGGAATAACGACTTGGATGAGAACGGCAAGAACGAAGAACTCACTGCACGCCGACGGAGTGCTACACAGGGGTCTTGGTGGCCACGACTTCTAAGCAGGACGTTTCACGGGGGTAAGAGAAACCTCATTCTGTGTCATGTTTTGCAAACCTTTTCAAGAGGCGAGGTTGTGATCACATAACGGGTGCAACTGCTAGCGCCTTCGCTAGCCGTTAACTGAAGCCTTGACTCATAGAAACGAGGCTTTCACCTCTTGGCGCGTTTACCCCGGATTATCCGCCCCGAAACGTGAACTGCTTGTGTGGTTCAGACCGCGTCCGAGCAGACTCACCAAGGGACGCCTAGCAAATCTGTTAGTGTTCGCGCGGTCTTGGCTTAGAGGAGAACTGATGGTGCAAGAGCCGGCTGGGATGAAGTATCTGTTACGTAGTAGATTTGAAGACTTTTAAGCTTCCAGGAGGCAAAAAGGCAGTCCAAGACATCATGTGCTCCTTGGGACACGGGGACCTCGAGAGGAGTTATTTTGGCGCTTGCCGAAGCCTCCTTATGCCCGTACTTATGCTTGAAAATTCTTTTTTCTGGTCACATGGCCTGGCTTGGCAGGTGGAGGTCAGACCTTGTGAGATGCACCGCCACAGACGAAAGCACGGACCGGAGCCTGGATCTCCGCGGCGAGCGGCCCAGAGTAGCAAGCAGTCTACAACATGATCACTCTTGATTACCGTTAGAAGAACAAGATGTGCTTACTCAGGCGAGCCTCTTAATGTACTGAGCTGTCACCCCGACGTGACCCTCTTGCTAGCGGCAAGGTCACCTAGCCGGACATCACTGACCGTTCTGCTAAGCGCCTCGAGATCTAAGGGGGACCCAGGTTGTCCTCGGGTGGTCGCCCTTGAAAGCGGATCGCCCTCCCTTTCTGCGGGGTCCCGCAAGCTTTCTCCCGACCTGACTCGTTCACAAAGCTCCTTCAACACACCACCCAGCCATTCAAAGTCTCTCAGTTCCAGGTATATCTGGCCGCTGACCCTGGTCCACATCTTTCCATTATACTCGTAGATGATAGCGAAGGTATTGAATTCTTCGACCAAGGTTCTCTCCATCCATACACGATGTTTCTCTACGTCCTCCTTGCGGATGATGATAGGACCGGTCGAGGGAGCTCCGATGCTTGGACTAGCCATAGGACTTGAATTGACCTCACTGGCCTTGATCCAGGATACCGATGGAGCTTCGATTCTAATGGGTGAGCTGGCCTTTCCGGCGCCAAGGTGTGCGCTGGAGAAGCCGTAAGAACTTTTCCGGCCTTGGCCATAAAGTGGACTCAATCCGCCGGCACTGCCAGCTCCGCCCGGTCCAGCTGCGATTGAGCCAACAGTGTTGGCTCCGGCAATATAGATGGGCAAAAGCACGTTCGACATAGCGCAGTCCCTGAGGCTGCCAGCCCAGTTCTTGGTTTCTCGGCGATCGTTGGCCTCCGTGCTGCCCATGGTTTTCAAGCCTTTGCCTTCGTCGAGCTCGTCCATGACCTCTGTGCCGAGGACAAGAGCAAGCAGATCCGCGCCTCGTTGTGCAATATCGCGTATGTACTCGTAGATTCCCTCCTCGCCACCTTTGCATAGCTTCTGACGAAAGTTGAGAGCGGCGGGGACGCAGTAGAATGGTGAGTTGTCTGCGGTTGCGATATTTTGGAAAAGGGTGACGAAGGTTGAATTATTGCTGGGCGGTAGCACCAGTCTTGGCATATGTGTCCCAGGCGGAGGCATATAACCATGCGAAGTGGGATATGTGGTCCTAATAAGGTGTTGGTTGCGCTTGGGTACATGCAGAAGAGCACATCCCCTAGGCGTATACAGCCACTTATGGCAATTGCTCACGAAGAAGTCGGCGTCAAGTTGGCTCAGATCGAGAGGAATCTGGCCGACACCGTGGGCCCCGTCGACGACAGACAAGATTCCGTACTCTTTGCACATTCGTGTCAGACGCTCAAAAGGGAAGCGAACACCGGGGATAGAGACGATGGTATCGAAGACGGCGACCTTTGGAGTGTAGCCGTCGTAAATGATGCGAGAGATGGTTTGTGAAAAGGCATTGAGGATGTCGGGATGGGTGCAAGGGAGTATGTAAGCATAATCCTGGCCGGCGCCTACTTTACGAAGAGAAACTTGGGGGGTAGTCTCCTGAATGGAATGGAGCGTCTTCTCGATAGCGCCGTAGACGGTGTCGAAGTACAAGATGCAGTCCTTCTCCTTGTAAACCAAGTTTCGAAGCACAGTATTGATCCCTATGGCTCTGATATGAACATTGGTCATCGTGGCCGCAATCACCCCACTTACCGGTTGTTGCATTGGTCACGAAGACACACTCGTCGACGGGCGCATTCACCAGTTTCGCAATGCGCTCCCTGGCCTTGTCGAGCAGGTCGCCGGATTGATAACGAATAAATTTATCGGGAGCGGCCTCTGAGAGTTTCTGATATCCTCTGAGGGCGTTCCTAACGGGCAGAGGGTAGCTGCCATATGAGCCTGCGAGCGATTCAGTGGAATTGTCTGCTTGGCTTGTTTGAACGTTCACCTTGTGCATGCACCTTCGCCGGGGGGGGATCAACGACAAATACCGCACATGACTGTTTTCTAAATAGCGCCGGACGGGATCACTCACCATGATTAAGATTGGTGTACTTGTGGTCGAACAGAAACTGTGCTTTCATGGCATGGCCATAGTCGTTCAGCTCTCCAAACGAACCCATGCTGCTGTTGCTGGCTACGAAAACTCTGACGGTGGAAGATAATCAAAAGAGAGCCTTGGAGATTTCGGCGTCCGATGGAACAAACTCGCCCGACACGAAAACAGAGCCTGAATACGATGACACCAAAGAGGTGCGTCAGCGGTTAAGACTGCTACGAAATAACCTAACGCTCTAGTGATGAGAGCTTCCCTGAGATTGACTGTCATCCCGGGAAGCAAGCAATCTGGTAGAGTCTCTTTATTAATCGATGACAATACGAGTAAATGCGACAGAGGCCCCCAAACCTAGCTCAGCTCTGGCCAATCTTACAGTCGCCGCATGCCCGCAAAGCGCAGGCAGGCTTTTGGCCTCGCTGAGTATGGACTGCCAATGATGCGCTGCACTTTCTCCGCCCGTTCTATCTAGAGAATTGTCCGAGAGGTTCCAGTTGCACAATTGGGCTACATGCAATTTGGCAATGGAATTGCCTTCTGTGGGGGGCTACAGTATAGACGGGTCGGAAAATCGTTGATACGAGTAAGTTAGCTCGAGATGTCGTAGAGACTTTTAAGCCTCGGGCCGGGTGAATAACATATGCCAGAAAGGTCCTAGTGGATGAGGTATGTTGGAGATGATGAGAGGAAGGTCTAGCAACGCCTTATACCTAGTAACTTCTCAAGCTTGACTGTGAGCTGTGTAGATATCAAGACTTGCTCTTGTTTGGTTGCTAGCTCCTGTCCCAGTGCGTGGCAATGCCTAAGGCAATCTCGATCTCCAAGGCGGAAGGCCGGCCCGGCAAAGTGTACCACCCTCTCTCCCTCGATGAGGTGCCGCTCCCATCGGCCACAGGGACACAAGTAGTCATCAAGCTCTACGCTGCGGCCCTCAACCACCGTGATCTCTTCGTCCGGCAGTCGCTCTACCCTGGAGTCGACTTTGGCGTACCCCTGCTTGCTGATGGCTGCGGAATTGTGACGGAAGTTGGTCCGCAAGCAGACAAGAGCTGGCAGGGCAAGCGCGTCGTGGTGAACCCTGGAAGCGGGTGGCGAGACAACATCGAAGGCCCAGAGGCGAAAGACGGCTACAAGATTCTCGGAGGAACAAAGATCAATCGGAATGGTACACTACAGGAATATATGGCGATTGATCAGTCGGAGCTTGAGGAGGCGCCGCACCATCTGACGGCAGTGGAGGCAGCCGCAATCCCACTGACCGGGTTAACAGCTTGGCGGGCTGTCATGGTCAAGTGTGGGGCGCCCAACTTGAAGCCGGGCAAGAACATTCTTGTGACCGGGATTGGAGGTGGAGTGGCCTTGATGGCACTGGAATTTGCAAGGGCAGCGGGGGCAAACGTGTGGGTGACGAGCAGCAGCGAGGAGAAAATTAGAAAGGCGGTGCGGCTGGGCGCAAGCGGGGGCGTGAACTACAATGAGGAAAATTGGGAGAAAAAATTGTTGGGGATGCTGCCGAAGGAGAACAAGCAAATCGACGCGATTGTGGATGGCGCCGGATCTGACGTTGTGGACAAGGGGGCGAGGATTCTCAAGGCAAGGAAGCCATTGAGCAAACTTTGTGAAAGCCATGCGCTAATTTGTGAACAGGCCGGTGGCATTATCTCTGTGTACGGGATGACCGTCAGTCCGGTCATGCCATTCTCGATGTACGCAGTGCTCAAAAACATCGAGGTCAAGGGCTCTACAATGGGCAGTCGGAAGGAATTCAAAGACATGATCGACTTTATCAAGGCAAAGAAGGCCAGGCCAATTGTGTCGAGGGTTGTACAAGGGCTCAATCTGGAAGCGGTTAACTCGCTCTTCGGGGACATGAAGCAAGCGACCCAATTTGGCAAGCTCGTGGTCGAGATATCGCCCGAGAACCGAGAGTCGAGGCTGTGAGGGGGTGGCGTCAGACCAATCGACTAACCCTAGGGATGCACAGGTCCACCGGCCGCGCTTGCCTGGTTTGGTTAAGGCAATACATCACGTGACATTACCAGAATAACTCGGATAACGTCCAGAACCGCACTCAAATGGTCGGGTCGCAACGCACGTGCCAAGACTCACTGTGCCACGTGACCAGAATGTCCATTCTACGGTATTTGCTATCAAGCCTTTTTTGCGACATCGATCGATCATATCTTCATACCACTGACACAGTTCACCTCACCAGTTCGCCTTCATAGTTCAAGCGATTATGGCTAAACTTCCATGTCAAAATTATCATCCTCAGCGAGTAATACAACTATCCCCACATGGCCCGAAGATGATATCACATTTAAGTCATCGACCGGACAAAAACGGGCAAAAGTGAGCATTGAGAGTGAACTGAATGAAATCTACTACGGATGATCCGTTAATATGTATGGAGCCTCGCTAAGGCAAGCAAGCACGTGTCCAGGGCACCTGCCGGGATATTTCCTGCCAAGAGCTTTCAACTTGAGCAGCTGCATTCTGAGATAGCTTAAGATAATATGGGTGGCATAGGCAATAGGTGATCTCTGGATTTACGGGGGATACTTCTTGTAACAACCATGAGGGTAAATTTGGTAAACGATGGAAAGGAAAACGGAGACTGAGGGCTGACAGTGGGTAGCAAGGGTATTGCAGAGCAATAAATAAACTTGTACATAAGACATGGGCATTCTGATTAGAGGGCAGTTTCAAGAGATTGGTTTTAAGGGTACAGTAGGACGGCGGCGCGATTTCACTCATCGCTATGGCGCAAGCTTCTGCCCTGCTTCCGAATCTTTGATGCATCTGCTCAAATGTGGCGTCTGTCGCAAGCCCTATGATCGGGCACGGATGATTCTTCGCTTCGGATGAGGTGCTAGGTAGCCGCTAACAAGATCCTGGTACTTGCTGCAGGAGTTTAAGGTGCTTCCCTGGAAGTAGAGGCCTTTTGAGTAGGGTATCATGATTTGTGGCAGGGGCGTACCTGCTGGTTGACCGCTTTTTCCGCTGTGCCCTACGGTACGCAGGGCACAGGTCGGTGCGGGACGCAGCGCCAGAAGTAGACACGAAGCAATGTGCACGAGGACTGTCAACAAACCGATTGGGAAGGTCGATCTGGCAAGCAGGGCGCAGTGGTTGGATGGGAGAATTCCAGGCCGCATTGCTGCCAGGGACCATGGGCGCGTGGTCCCCAGATCTGGGATGCTCCAACTTGACTCGACGCTATTCTAGGCACTAGCACCGTCAGACCACACTCAAACCTGCTCAACACTTGGCATGATGCGAGTGACCAGCGCTTTGCTTGGTCGAGGAGACGGTTGAATTTGCATGAAACAGCCACGGAGAAGCCAGTGTGGCGTGAGTAGGACCACCGTTGAAGAAAGGAGATGACTCCTCCGAGGGCAAATCTGGTTAGGCCGGTGCCGGGCTAACCGGCAGGGCAGGCCAAATGGAAGATCCTTTTGTACAGACTATGAAATTCCTTGCACAACCGAGATCCACCATAATGCATGCAAAGGGAAAGCCCCGGTACGCGGCAGTCGGCCGCGTCCAAGGCCTGGGTGGCACCAAGAATGCGCACCGCCCCGGGCACGGAGTTAGAGTCAGCTCACACAGACGCCTGGGGCACAACGTGTGATGGCGCCAGTCGTCGTTGTCAGAGCGCTGCTATTACACGGCAGATAACTGACATCGAGGCACAGACAGGGACACAGAGAGCTGAAGAGCCATTGTATCACGGTGTCTATCATCATTGACTTTGTGGTGCAGAAGCTGGGAAAGCGCTCAGCATTCGTGTCCTTGGCCACCAAGGCCCAACTCCAGGCTGGCTTTGAGGCGTCAACTGGATGGGACACAGAGTGTGGCAAAACAACTAGTCTCCTTAACGGCTTGGGTGATGTGAGCAACAGGGCACGTCCCAAACACGGTCGTCGGGCAGGCCCTTGGCTCGCTAGTATTGGCTAAGCCGCTCACGCTCCCTGCGCCTATCCTAAGAATGGCAAGCGATGACAGGGGACCCGGTTATTCTTAGAAAAGCACTCATCAGTTAACCCTGAAATGACCTCACTGCCGGCCCCCAGTGCCCCACTTATGCACCTCGCTCCACTAGCGCCGCTGTGTTCCGGCGGCAAAATGGCCAAAGCAAGGAGAAGAAAATTCCTCGGGCACTCTCAGGGCAAAAGGCAGATCGCGGATGGGCGAGCTTGGGCCCCCTGGCCGTCCCCCTAGGCATGCGCTGGGAAAGCTTAGGCGGAGCATTGCGGCTGTGCACCCGCTTATTGCTGACCTCCTTTCCCCCTTTCGGGTGAGAGTCTGTTGGGGAACAGCAAAAGATTATCCCGCACCACGGGACTCGTATTGGATCAGGGAGACCGCGCGCGACCTGGCTGCCTCAGGCTCTGATCTGCTTTGCGAAGCCAGTGGTCAAGGCCTGTTTTGCATCGCAAAGCGCTCGCCCAGCGCCAGGCGGCACGACCCACCAGCAGCGGCTCGCAGTGGTGAGGCCTGCAAAAGGGTGGTGTGTCGTGGCCGAGGGGCTGTCCACTGTCCAGCGTCACAGTGGAGCTGGGTGCTGGAGGACAGCAGGAAGGGTCAAAAGCGGCATCTTCTGCATGACACCTCGACTCCTCTTGGCCTTGGATCGCACCAGTGCCGAGTCCTCGTCGATCTCCGCTTTTCTAATCCTAGAGTTGCTCGCCCTGCCGCCCTGCCCTTCTCCAGGCATGGCCAGGGCCAATTGCCAGCCTGCCACTAGGCTCACTGCCACACTGCAGGCCATTCGCTTTTGCTGCTCAATCGGGCTCTGGGTGCAGCCCACGCTGCGTGTGATCGACTCGGAAGTAGTGTTCCCTGCGTCTGCGTGAATCATGCTTTGAATATAGCCAGTCAAGCGCCCTCCCCCTCCCATCCTCCTCATTTTTCGTACTCTTTTTCCCGTTGCTCCTCCTCGCTCCTCCTCCACCTTTTTTTTGGCTCTGTTCGCAGGCCAGACAATCGTTCGCTTTCCTCACACTCGCTGCACACGACATTCGCTCAGACTTCGTCCGACTTCGCTCGCTTACGGGTCTCTTCGAACCTAATTCTGCCAAAACTCCGACCCGCGAAGTCCCGCCGGGAACCAGACAAAAACCAGAAGCGGCTCCAACCAGACTACGACGCCGCGAGAGCAGATCGTCGTGATAGCATCATCGACCACCAGGTCCTCCTCTGTCTGGCTTTGCTACCCTAGACTTTTGCTTAGGCTGCTTGGAGCTGCTGCTACTGCCACTGCCACGGCTCCCTGCCACCACGCCGCCGAGCTGCCGAACCGCCGAGTCACGCAGACTCTACCACCCTTAGGCGCTTGGCAACGAGTCATCGACAGAAGGCATAGCTCTTACTCTGGCACAGCAGACTTTCAAGGTATGCCACTGCCCCCTGTGTTGTTAGCCTGCCCTCTAGCCATTTCCTCACCTACTGTTCTATCTAAAATCCATCTCTTTCTACCCATCATCCTACCGGTATCTTTAAAAAAACCCCATTGCTCTCTCCTGATAGAGATTCTTCTTGACGCGGCGCTGGTTGGTCTAGCTGTCACAGTTGTCGTTGTCTCTGCCCTTTCTGTCATTGATTTGCCAAACTCGCCTGACAAATCTGCCTGTCTCGCCAAGCCCCATCTCAGCGTGGCAAGTTTTAAGAACGTCTCTGCATCCGGTATAGCTACACGCTCTGCTGACTTTGGCCCACTACTGTCAACGATGCCCCCGACAGATTGGCTAACATATGTGGCAGTTCATCGAGACCCGCTTCTTCTTTGTCTCCGAGATTGAGCCTGCATCATCCACCCGAAACCTTTGAAATCAGCACTCAGCAGGCATCGAACCTCTGAGTCTTGCGATTGTCGACTTGAGTTGCAGAAAGCCTCTGGCCTCACCTGTGGCTGGATCTCGTCAGCTCAACTGGCCTGCTCTCCCCCTCACTCTGAATGTTGGCCTCGGAAACATCGCTCTCTGCCACGATTGAGAAAGGTGACCACTAATAACAAGGGGCCAACGTCACTCGTTTTGAATTACTGAGGCTATCCCAAGCCTCAAGTCGCTCGCTTAAGTCTTTTTGCCCAGTCACTCGCTTTGTTTCTTCTGCAAATTAATCATTAACCGTCTTCAACCTGGCTTCCGCCCATTCTCACACATCTCAGGTACGTCCGTGCTCTCACCCCGGTTCAACGCAAGCCCATCCCGTGTACAGAGTCTTACTTGCTTGCTGCCGGCCCACTATAAGAAAGCGACTAACATGCCATTTCGAACGCAGTCCATGTCCGACCTCTACACACCCTTCATAGCTGACGACTCGTTCGAGCCTTCGGTCTTCGTGGGCGACCAGTTCGGAGCCCCGTTCCACGAAGGCCTACTAGCCAAGCCAGGCCCGTTCCTGTCCATGTCCGCCTACGAGAAGGCGGCTCAGCGTGACATGCTGGGTAAGGACGCACCGGCCATCCACCGAGATGTCGGACTAACGAGTAGTATAGAATGCTCCAGTGAACCTAATGGCTACCTTGGCTATGGCGCTGGCTCTTTCAATCCCCACATCTATTATGACCAGAGCCTGTCCAACACCGGGCCAGACCCTGAGTTCGATTATGTCTCCGACGATGCCTTGAGCACGCCTGGTCAGAAGAAGGTGCCTCTCATGGCCACCCAAGGCCGTCAGTTCTCAAATGGAGGCTTGTCCGAGAACAGCTACAAGCCCGACTTGGCTCAGAAGAATCATCGAAAGCGGAAGAGCGATAGCCCGGAGTACGACCAGGCGCCGCCGTCCAAGAAACCTGCATGTTCCCAGCTTTTGGTCGACAGCAATTGCTATGATGTCAGTGGCCAGACATCACCGTACTCGTCCTTCCTGCCCACACCCAACAGCTCGGCCTCGTTCAACCCGTCTCCTGCCGTCGTCACATCCAAGCGGCCTGTTGGACATCACTATTCAACCTCGACAGCGTCTCAAGCTTCGCTGGCTGCTCCGTCCGTCCACACTCCCGCCACGTGGAGCCCGTCCTTTGCCACTGTCAAGACTGAGCCCAGTCCTCCAGCTCCGGCGACCCCGGCCCCAAGACCTGCCACGGCCTCTCCTCTCGCATCTACTGCTCCCAAGCTGGTTCGTACTTCGACTATCCAGCAGCCTTCTCCCTCTGCCAACGGGTCATACAACACGGTCCACACAACCAGCTTCAACCCTTATGCCATGCTTCCTCTCAAGGCTGACTTGAAGCTAAAGGGTGATCTTGATTCCATGACAAGGAATTGGACCGACAAGGAGATTGATGCTCGCCGCCGTCTGGTCGAGTTCAAGCGCAGCCAGCAGTCGAGCACTATCACTGCTGAGTTCAAGCCCGTAGCACCTGAGGACCGGGCTCCGAGCAGCATCACAATCAGCTGTATCCTGTGGAAGGAGAAGAAAGAGTACTATGTCACCTCAGTCGACACAATCTACCTTTTGGAGGCTTTGGTCGGCGTCCGGTTCACGGTTGAAGAGAAGAACAGAATTCGACGCAATCTCGAGGGATTCCGGCCTGCCACTGTTTCCAAGTCCAAGGTCGACAGTGAGGAATTTTTCAAGGTGATCATGGGCTTCCCTCATCCCAAGCCTCGCAACATCGAGAAGGACGTCAAAGTCTTCCCATGGAAGATTCTCTCTGTCGCGCTCAAGAAGATCATTTCCAAGTATTCGGCTAGCTACTCGTCCACTGCGTCGGCATTGCCTGCACCAGTGCCTTCGAGCTTTGTGCCCGAGCAACCGGCCGAGTTTGGCTACGAGCTATCGCCGCACGCGGTCTACCGTGGGCATGTCCCGGGCTATCCCACAACTCATCCTGCGTCGTACCATCCACCAATGTCTGCGCCGGTGACGACGGCGCCCATCCCCGAGCTGCAGCTGCAAATGCCAACTTCTGGACCTGGCTACGACGTACATGGCCCATATAGCTTCGCGCCCATTCCTGGCATGCCGCAAGCGTCTGTGATGATGAACCCAGAGGCGATGACTGCTCCTGTCCAGCGAATGCCAACGTCTTGGGAGTTCCATGGTTACTCGTCCGATCATCCTGTTCCAGCACATCCCAACAGTGCCCCGCCCATGCCCTACCAACGGGGCCCAATCCAGACAGTAGATTTCGGTCCTCCTGTCAGCTACCACGTCCGATAATCGGATCAAGCTTGATGATTCAACTTTCTTGATTTGTCGTTTTGACTATTACACTCCTTAATCATAGCACCGGCGTCACCAACTAACACCTAACACCACACACACACACACACACACACACACACACACACAATGCAACACGAGCTTTTGATTTGCCTGGTATCAGCCGAAATACTGTGGGCGAGGATGATTGATGCCTATGAATTTGTACAATCAGAAGAAGCATACTTCGCCCGACATCACCAGTGGGCGAAACGAGACGAGGCGGCGGATTTGCGACTTGGACAGGCTTTGTGGTTTTCAAGTCATGTAATAGTGATCAATCTTGGCAACATACGTGCCAGAAAGAACAAAAGGGAGACAGTGCTTACGGTTCGATGTATATGATTTGACGATCTATGATTATGTGCTAGAAACAATTGTTGACTATTCGGCAATAGAGAGAACGATTCACCTGATGGAAATCTGTTCTTGCTTTGTTGCACTTTGGGAGGCCCTAACTTAGTGCAACTGTATCAGCCATCGTGACCGTGTTTTTTTCCGAACTCAACTTGGGAGTAACTTCCCGGCCGTAAGACTGTTCGCCAGGAGTATTGTGGGCGATGACGTAGTGCGGGGGAGGAGAACCTTGTTACTGGAACAACAAGGGAGATGTATATAATTCTTCTGCTACACGTGGGAGGAACAGCTGCTTACTTCTGTCTATCAGAATTAACAAACTTCGGCATGTCCATGCTCTTGTTTCTTGGGGTCACACCCGGAAACTGCTCTAACTTAGTGGGGCCACCCTTACTCGCAAGCTCGCTTAACTACTGTAATATCTCGTATCCAATACGCCTCCCCCCTGTCTTAACTGCCTGGCCCCGGAATTGTCTTCCTTATTATTAATTACTTCTCCCCCACACTCCAGGGTTGGATGTCCTCGGTAGTCGGCTAACCTGTTAATACTGAATTGACCATCTTTGACCATCTTTCTTTTCTTCTAGTTGCGAGTGGGTACGGCCGTTGACATAGAAGCTACTGACACAGAAGCTACTGACACAGAAGCTACTGACATAGAAGCTACTGACATAGAAACGGCTCGGTGCAGCAATTCCGTCTTTCTTCCTCTTACTCCTTCCATCTCGCTCTAGCTCCGCTGCTGCTATATTCCAGACATTGAGCCATGGCCCGTGAGGAACCTCCTTTCCAAGACACTATAACAGCTTCTAACACACTCTCTTCCTCGTGCCACCACAGTAGCAGCAGTAGTCCCTCTAGCAGCCACCATCGCCGCAGCCGCCTACCTCGACGCCAAGTTCCTCATCCGCTATGACATCAGCAGCGGTAGTGCAGCCGCCAATGCCAGCGCCACTCTCGCCTTTGTCCAACAGAAGTACGCCGAGGACAAAATGCTCGTCTACCACATCTTTGAAGACCGAGCGCGCACCCCACAAGGCGACGACCTTTTTTTGGAGTTTGAGGGCAGGCGCTGGACGTACCGCCAGTTCTTCGACGAGCTGCAGCCCGTGGGTAACTGGCTGTTGAAGGACCTGGGTGTACAGGCCGGCGAGATCGTCGCGCTGGACGGCGGAAATAGTCCCGAGTATATCAAAATCTGGTTCGCGCTTGAAGCACTGGGTGCCGTGCCGGCGTTTATTAACTGTAATTTGACGAGCAAGGCGCTGATACACAGTATACGCTTGGGTGGTGCGAGGTACTTGTTGGCAGATAGCGACGTGAAGGGGGTGGTCGAGGGTGTCGAGACCGAGTTGGCTGAGGCCGGTACCAAGGTGCTGTATTGGGATCAGGCCTTTGTGGCTCGCTTGACTGATACGACGCCCTTGCCCAAGGAGAGAAGGAGCAAGATTGATCCTAATGCGCTTAGCTCGCTGATTTATACCAGTGGTACGACGGGCTTGCCCAAAGGAACGATCATATCCAGAGCCAGATTTCTTGCCATGACCAGGCTTACGACGCAGTATTTGGGTCTGAGGCCGGGGACTAAGATATATACCTGCCTACCACTCTACCATGGCGCCGCGCAGGGCCTGTGTGTCGTGCCGTCCATTGCGGGTGGCAGTGCCGTCGCGCTGGGGAGAAAGTTCAGCCACAAAACGTTCTGGCCCGAGGTGAGGGAGAGCAATGCCGATATCCTGCAGTACGTCGGCGAACTGTGCAGGTATTTGGTCAATGCGCCGCCAAGTCCATTGGACAAGCAACATAATGTTCGAATGGCCTGGGGAAATGGCATGCGACCTGACGTGTGGGAGACGTTTAGAGAGAGGTTTGGCATCGAGTGTATCAACGAGCTCTATGCGGCTACGGATGGTGTGAGCACGTTATTTAATGCCAATCGAGGCCCGTTCACAAGAAATGCCATTGCCGTGAGAGGCCCGCTATGGAGACTGAGGAATGGGAACAATGAGAAGATGGTGCGTATAGATCCGGACAGCCAGGAAATCGTCAGGGATGAGAACGGCTTCGCGATTGCATGCAAGTTAGGAGAAGCAGGTGAAGTTGTCCATAGGCTTGATCCAGCAGCGCCATCTGCCTCATTCAAAGGATACTATGGCAACAAAGCAGCCAGCGACAAGAGAATGATAGCCGATCTGTTCGCACCCGGCGACCTCTGGTTCCGAAGCGGCGACATGATGAGGCACGACTCTAATGGCCTGGTCCAGTTCGTTGACAGGCTCGGCGACACCTTTCGATGGCATTCGGAAAATGTCAGCACCAACGAAGTCGCCGATGTTCTGGGCAATTTCCCCCAGATTGCTGAGGCAAATGTGTACGGCGTGCTCGTCCCACACAGCGATGGCCGAGCAGGTTGTGCTGCCCTTGTGCCGACCTCAGACATTACTTGGGACAAGTTCGACTTCAAGGCACTTGCGGAGCACGCGCTGGATGCCCTGCCAAGATATGCAGCCCCTATCTTTGTGAGGCTAGCCAGGGAGCTGGAGTACACCGGCACCATGAAGATGCAAAAGGCCCGCCTGCGGGCAGAAGGCATTGATCTGGACAAGATTGCGGAAGGAGCGAGAGAGAAGAACGAGGAACCTGACCAGATCTACTGGCTGCCCCCGGCGAAGCGAGAGTATGTCCCATTCGAGCAGAGGGACTGGCTAGAAATAAAAGGGGGTAAGGTCCGGTTATAAAGCTTCAAGACGACAATCAACCTTTGGGAGGCATTATGCTTTGATACTTGATGATCAAGATGCATAGAGACAATAAGACCGACAGACTTTAGAATCAGATAATCTTCAGAGCACTCTAAAGATGTAACTATAATTGCACATATGTCCAGTATTTTTCACTGGCTCACAGCTTATAGTGAGAGCCTCTTGATGCCACTGTTACAGAAATTATCTACTTTCCGTGCGCCTTTTAGGCCTTCAACCATTGGATTACAAGTGACCAGCTAATAACTTAAAGAGACTTATTTGGGCTTAGGTCTAACTGGCCTCTCTCGAAACACGAATCCCGTTCCCCATCTCTTACCGAACTCGTCGCTAAAATAAGGCCTGAAGCTATACCCTCTGAGCCTGTTCAGTCCGTTTGATAAGTCGGACACCCAGGTTTCCGACACCCCCTGGTTTCCGACACCTCTAAAATTCCCCGCCGAACCCCCCCTCCAGCAACTTAATTTTGCTGCAACTTCAACAATTACAATACGATTAGTATAAGAATTATATCATTAGAAGCGCTTTAATCACTATTCTTATCTAAACTTGAATATTGCTCCAAATAGCGCTTTGTTGGCCGCCGCTGACGCGTTGATTGTCGGACATTTATCTGCTCCTTATCTAACTCAGAACTACTCTCTAGCTGCTGCACTATTGCTTGAGTTGATTACTTAGGCTCTCTATTAGCTTATATAAGTACCTAGGCAAGGTTTATAAAGCGCTCATTTAGATCCTGAGCTACTTTGTGTCGTTTTGCTGGTTTTACTTGGTCAAGCTATGCCTGTAGACGCTCAATTTCCTGATCCTTCATAATAAGCTTGATTATAGTCCTATCAAGTGCTGTAGCTGCTTTTCAAATTGATAGTCGTGAAGTAGGAGAGCTGCTCTTTCGAATGAATATCTGAGGGAATAGATAATGGTCTTGTCAAGGGTTTTAATACCACTACCTATTAAGAATTAAGTGGTTTAGCTATAACGTACAGTAATTCACTAGCTAGTGAGCCACACGGGCTAGTGGGCCACAAATCCATCGCTACCCACCGACACCATGTTTACCATCGATTATCTCCACCACCATGAGCTCTCTTCAAGTTCAACAAGAAGGACAACTTCAACTAGCCTTTAAGGCTCTATAGGACGTCGAATTTAACAGTATTAGGAAAGCAGCGCGTGTATACGACGTGCCGCGCGCGACACTGACGCGTCGACTCAATGGAGTCGCGCCCCAGCGTAGTTGCCCCAGCGTAGTTGTCATGAATGATGACAAGACGCCTACTTCCCGACGTCATGCCGACAACCCCGACGTCATGCCGACAACGGATCGATACCTCCGGTCCTCGGACGGACCTTTGGTTACGCACGGCGACCTTTGGAGGGACTGCACGAGACAACTGCCACCCATACGATCCGTATGGTTGACTGTGCAACCCTTTGGTCAGAGGCGACGGAGTGGAGCAAGGCAGAGGGACCTTTGGACGAAGCCAAG